>JARHVA010009386.1:0-135000 GCA_037957365.1 Torreya grandis
TAAGATTTAGTGAGGGTGGTATGAAGGTATGAAGATATTTTAAGGTAAAATATTAAATTAAAAACTTTAAATAATCATTAAAATCAAAGAAAAACAATAAAAGTGCCAATTTGGTCTCCAAATCCGTTTGAACTCCCTTCATGCACAACTATCATCCAAAAGAAAGGGAAGTTTTCTCCCATTGGTTGTAACCTTGAACCTCTACATAGAGATAAATAAATTTTAGGTATGGTATTGAGGTATCTACACTCCATTATAGTGGCATCATTTTATGGTTTAGGTCCATCACCTTCATGAACAAAGCTCAAGAGCTCAGACCCCTCTCAAATGGCTTGCTTACAACCCAAGAGATAGATTCTCATGCTCAAAAATTTCACGAGGTTTCACATGGGACCAAGTGGTGTTTGGAGCTGATTTATGGGTCCCCTAAATAAAATATTATGGCATTAATAGAGATAAATAGTATTTTTTCTTTATGAACAATCCTTAAGAACCAAAACCACTTTAAAACCTCATAAACCCAACTAGTGACTAGTCAAGAGAAATGGACTTATAAAGAACATGGAATGACCTAGTTTTATCCTAAAACTTTTTATATGTTATTTAAGACTCCAATTATATCCTCCATGAGTATTTTTTATGTACTTACAATTATATAGACTATAGTAAATGCACTATTTTGCATGGTTTTTGGTGTTTTTCAAGGGTTTTGAGTAAATGAAAACTTGAGATGTATTTAATCCTTTTAAGACAATAAATATGAATAGGATATTTTATAATTGGTCAAACAAAGCTCATTTTCCAAATTAGTATCAAATAGGCCTAAAAAAAGACTAACTAGCAAGGCCATTTCATGGTTCTCACACTTCCACGAGGTATCAAGGCCTTAAATTTGACATGTAGTTTGGTTATATCTTATATAAAGTGAATCACATGTTTTTGGGTGATTTAAGACGTGTGGGAGAGGTCTATAGCAAAAAATAGGGTCTTAGACAAGGAGGCCTGATTGATGAGAGAGAAATGCAAGAAAAGGGACTTACACTCAGAATCAAAACATAAAATTTGAAGTGAATATGTAAAGGGATATTATGTCCTCAAATATGTGATAATTTTCTCAATATATTTAGTACATCCTTTTACACAAGGAGGTTTACATATTTTTAGGGCTACAAGCAAAATAGGCCTAGTGATCACTTAAAGAGAAAAATGGAGTCTTAGGAGTTGTTCTAGGAACTAAAATGGATTTTTTTAGGTCTTATAAGATATTTTAAGGCCATACATCGAAATATAATAACTTGGAGAATAATAACTCAAGTTTTGAGCCACTTGAACCAAGCTAGGCGTGTGAAATGAGGATTGTTAAGACACCTAGGCATATGAATGATGAAATGTTAGATCAAATGAGTTTCTTAGTGCATGATAGATGTAAAATGATGATGTGTTAAGGTATTCACGGATAATTTATAATTTATAATTCCATTCACCACTCTTCGTATGTAAAGAAGGGAAGTTTTCAAGAAGATGATCAAGGTGTTAAGCCAAGTTCTAACTCCTATGCCACTTAGAGATTAGGGCATCTTCAAAAGAGAGATAAATGGATTTGAAATTATATTTAGGAATTATATAAATAATTTATTATTTTAAATCATGGTGGACACTTTTCACTCCCCTTCTATTATACCCTCTCTCTCTCTTCAAAATTCTTTATATAAGTAGTCACTTTTGGCTTCGTAAAGAATCCACATCTGGTATGGTGAAGCCCTGCTAGTTTGAGTAGTGGTTTTGCCTTTGAATAAAATATTTTAATGTGATTTTAATTTATCAATATATTTTATAAGTGTGTTAAGTATTTCATGGTTGAATGTCAAGTGATAGCTATCTCTCCTTATGTTCATTTCACTCTCTCATGATTTGTGCAAGTAATCTACCTTATAAGAGGTCAAATGAAGTTTAGTTAGTTATTTTTGTGTGTCTTTAAGTGTAATGAAGATTAATAGTGTCTATAATCATACCTTTTATTCATCCATCTTGATAAATTCATGGAATCTTACCTTCATGTTGAAACACTTTTATTAGGAGAACCTTGGGTGTTGAGATCAGTTTTGTGAATCACCTTTCATAGTGTAAGTTCATGGTAGTCTTGTGGAGTTAATATTATTTCATCACCTCTATTAGGTTATTGTTAATATATTTTATCCCTTTCCCTTCAAAACAAGTAGACTAGTGGTTAGTTGTAGATATGGTATAAGGGAGCTAACCTTTCAATCTAGAGACTCATCTCTCACATAGGTCACCCACAACTTGATATATGTTTTAATGTTACATAAAATTGAATGAGGCTAGAGTAGACCTCATTTAGGGTGAAAATTTTATTGATAACAATTTTGGCATGCTTGGTGGTACCCATAGTCCAAGAAGTTGTTAAAGGTAGATGTTAACCTTAGCAAATTTGAAGTTGTAAGGCTTCCTTTATGCAACATTAGCTGACTCCAAAAATTATTGGCTCTTGGTTGTATACTAGTGATTTATTTTTATGACTAAGATAAATGAAATATCTTATACTAAAGGAATTCCATTTTAATTTTTAGAGTTACCTTACTATTCTCTTAGAACAAAGAGGTTTACTAATACCCATCGATACTCTAAAAAGTCTTTGGCTACTCACTTACCCATTAGGAGACTTTTCTTGGGTCCAAATTATAATATGGTATCCCTAAGTAACCTATCTCTTATTTACTTCAATGTTCATATACATTTATCCCTTTCTCACCATAATATCATCCTTATGTCATCCCTCAAAAGTGTGCCTTCATACATGGGAGAATCTTCCACTACTCTTATTTAACATATAAGAAACATATTTTTTTTTATAAATATACATAACATCACTAAAGAGGATTTTTATATCATATTATTGGATATTTATTTCAAGGTAAAGGCACTTGATTGGTATGGCACTTTGGCCCCTAACTCCATCACTAAATGGGATGAATTAGGTGATGCTTTGATATGGATATTTGAAGACAAATCTAACCACTTATCTTTGATTGAGAAATTGAATAAAATAAAGAGAGCACCTCAAGAGGCTATTAAAGACTTCAACACAAGGTTCCAAAAGACTTTGGATAAGATACCACTCTTGGTAAGGCCTACTGCCCATCATGATTTACTTTACTAGCTCAAGGCTTTTAATTATTATATCTCTATAATGATTTAATCCATGAGAGAGGATAATTTGCCTAACACCTATGAGATTATCATAAGGAATGAGAAATACCTTATTCAAGATGGTAATATATCCCCTACACATCCCATGCCTTTGTTTCCTAATGTGCAAGTGCTTATGCTTACCATTACTCCTATTCTTACACCCAAGCTCAAGTAACTACCCATAATCAACCAAGCAAGAAAAGGAGGAAAATATGATTAAAACTATTAGATAAGAGGTTTAAAACCTTAATATATAAAACAATAATAGTAATGGAGGTATTTTCAAGGCCCTTTCCAACACTACCATTCTTACTAAGCTATTAGATAACCTTTTCAAGGTCATTATCAAGGACAAGGGCAGAGAACTCAAGTGAGGCAACACAATAGGCAAAATAAAAATGTTCCTTCTAATTATAAATCACTTTTACCTATCCAAAACAACCTTTTTCAACATAATGGAGAGTAGCTTTCATAAAGACTAGCCTCATGACTCTTCCACTTACATAAATGATGCATTCAATCAAGCCTATATGGCTCAATGGGTAAAAATGCCTTCTATGACTCAAGATGAGATGCATAATATAGGAGATAAAAATGTAGGATATGTTCAATTAAATTCTACCTTAATGAATTAATATCAAGAAGACTCATGTGCAGTAAGCTACCAAGGCAATTTCAACATTGGTTCAAGATCTATAGTTGCAAACACAAGGTCAAATAAGAGAGCAATGGAAGAAGTCCAAGGGGAAGTAGTGGTCCAAATGTGAAATATAAAGTACCTAAAGGATCAGGTACGTCAAATTTATCCCCCATGGCTCAATTAAATCAGAAAATATATAATATTAGAGCTCCTTTTATGCCTTCTCCTATACATCAAGCTACACAAGCTAGTGGTAGTGTTATGGCTTCTAAAGTGCATGAGAAGGTAGAAATCTCACATATGAATATTTTGGAATGGATGAATAAGGTTAATTTAATCATATTAATTTTATTAACACTATATACACCTATTTAAAGAGACCTACTCCAAAATGAGCTCTCCAAGCCCAATTTATCACCTAGGCAACCTAGTGAAAGAGGGGTAGTTTTAAAAAATAAAGTGAAGATCAAGGATGGGTAGACAATAAAATATAAACCTCCTAAATTATACCCCTCCATAATTATTTTAGACACATTTTTGTACACTTTCTTGATTTATAGCAGAGTAATTACATCAGTCATGCTTAAACAAGTGGCAGACAAGCTGAAGTTGAAGTATGAATCACACTCCAAGGGGGTGTTATAATTAGATGGATAAGATTACAATATGGTTGGAATTATCAAAAAAATTCAGCTCACTCTCCATGATTTTCCTGCATTCTCCATCTCCCAAGATGTGGTGGTTGTAGATGTGCCACCTCACTTTACCTTCTGCTTGTCAAGGGACTTCACTGCCAATATTGGAGAATTCAAATTAGTCATATATGGCATTTAAGACCAGGTATGGTGTTAATTTATATATCAATTATAAACCATTAGCCAATTTTAATGTGGATCCATTTGTGCCTAATAATTCAAACATGAACTTCAATATCAATGATGAGGGAGATTATCATAATGACCAAAAACCTTTAACACTTCTTGATGACAAAGCTAACCTATACATTAATGAATGAGGATTTGATAAACATGGGTTTGATCCATACAAGAATATTGAAGAGATGGTTCTTGGAACATATATGATTCATGAAGAGGATAATTAGTTTCATGTGGTAAGTCTTGATGATCCACTTCAATAAGTTGCATAGGGTAACTATTTTTTGCATATAAATGATGATGACGAGTTTTAAAGTGCATTAGAGCATGATATCCAAGAAAATGATGCATTTTTTCCTACCTAAAATGAAGAATTTCATGACTATGATAGTAAAGAGTAAGGTGATGACCTATGGAAGCAATATCATGCTATAATTCAAGAGTTTAAATAAGTAAGTAAGCCTACTCTTCTTCAAATGTAATATGATTTTGATGATAAGGTCAATGGTGGACCTATTGAATATAAAAAAGAGTGTGAATTCACTTTAAATTAGATTGTAACTTTATAGGAATATATTTAGGTAAAGGTAGAAGATTATGTGAGTGAGGAGAAGCATAGGTAGTAATATGATCCTCATGCACTTGTAGATGTGTTTGGCCATCAAGAAGGCAAGTTTGATGACTCTGAGCATCAAGCACATCATGGTTCCAAAGAAGGTGAGGTTAATGAAGTTTTCATGACTCCTAAGAAGTAAATTAAGAAGCATTAAATGAGCATGAAATAAATCAAGTAGGACGCAATGTCATGTAGACCTCAAGAAAAGCTAAAAATATAATTCAAAGGAGTCTCAAGTGATGAGCTTGTATCTAAAAAAGGTCTCATGAATGGTAAGTCATTTGATAACATTTATAAGCAAGTTTTATTTGACAAACATCCATCATATGGTGATGTTTTCTCATGGAGCAGTTGTGACATAAGGAACATTCTTTTTTACCCTAGTTGAAGCAAGAAGAACTATTTCATCACCTCGATCATGTTTTGAAATTTGTACATAATATATTAGGTGTGTTGTTTTAAGTTTCTTGTTTTGTGTTTTCCATAAATGCCTTTGGCATAGTGTGTTTACTTTTATTGTGTGGTTCAATGTGAGATTGAATTATTTAGAGGCATGTCATTTTTAGATTGTAGCATAAGAGTGACTCTATTTCCTAATAGGAGGATAAGTCCATTGATCTATTAGCATCGTGGGCATGGTACCCATGTGAGTCACCAATTTGTTGACCAAATTTTGACCCCAAGTCAAAATTTGATAACCCCTCTAGGTTGAAACTTTCATAGGGTTGTCAAAATTTGTATGTGGTCTTTTCATGGTCTTAAATAGTTTCACATGGTCATATTTTTCCTTGTCTAGCCTTTTCCAAGGTTTGGTCTTATGTATACTCGTCTAGTCATAGAGGTTATTCATGAGGTCTTGATGTTGTCAAATATGCTCAAATGTTTGATATAGTTAGAGTCATTATAAAAGGTCATTAATGTGTTTTTAAGGTGACAATATAACGTATCAGCCTTTTATCATGTTTCTATGTGATAAAATGACATTTTAGTCACCTTTTAGCGTATTTAGAGGATTTGTATGTACTATATTCAAAATTAAACATTTAAATAAGGTTCCCCAATGTATTTGATGTTAGAAGATGTTTATAAATGGTTAGATACTGACAAAATTATAGGTTCAATGCCTAAAATGAGCAAAATACCACTTTACAAGCACTTTTGGGCACTTGTATGGTCTTAGAAGATCACTTTTTAGTTGAAAATAGTTTCATAATGTCCCTTGGTCTTATTAATATCAGTTTAAGTATTTAAATCAAGTTTTAGTTTGTATAGATGCTTCAGACATTA
Organism: Torreya grandis; assembly: GCA_037957365.1. Lineage (NCBI taxonomy): Eukaryota > Viridiplantae > Streptophyta > Pinopsida > Cupressales > Taxaceae > Torreya > Torreya grandis. The sequence goes on from JARHVA010009386.1 coordinate 6,629, forward strand.
TCTCTCTTCCATCATTACCTTCACAAGCTCAGAAAGGCAAAATTAAAGTGGATGGTACAGCTTGAAGAGAGAGTTAGGAGCTAAAATTTTGGAAATTGTTAGGGGTCCTAATTTTAGACATCTAATTCCTAACACTATTTGTGTTGAAATTGTTAATCTTACTTGAATTGCACTCAAATGCATAATTTAGGCCAAAATAACTAAAAATGTGTTAAATGGTTTGAGCTTATCACATAAAAGTGCCAATTTAGTCTAATGTATCCCTAAATGGAGAAATACATTTTATATGACTCCTAACTTTGACCAATTCATTTCGAGTCAAAATAATGATTTTACCTTTTTGTGCTATAGATCACTCTTTTCTTCTAATTAGTTATTACACATCATGTAGCTTTGTTATTTTGTGTCAGCAACATCCTAAATGGGAATATGGTTTGAACACATCTAACATTTCCTTCCAACTCTTCTTGAGTCAAATTATGACCCAATAATATGAATTTTTGACCATTTTGATTAATTGTGCACTAATTTCCAAATAATTGCACTAAAATTTATTAATCTTATTTAAGATAATTAATTCAACTTAAGAGCTTAAGTGGATTTTCCATGGAGGTTATTGATTATTTCATTATTGGAAATTGATTCTCAATATTTTCATCACCTAGTGACATGATCTATGGGGTGGTATACTCAAGCCATAAATGCAACAAATATCATGTTTATGGGCAATCATGCCTAATTAATGCCCCTTCCTCTCAAATCATTATGATGATATTTATGGATTTAATTGTAAATATTAGATTAATTCATGTCCACACATCTCAATATTGATATGGATGGTCATGATTGATCTTATGTCATTTGAAAAATCTATAAATAGAAGGGCATATAACATTATCTTTAAGCTAAATTATTGTAAACTTATAATGTATAATTATCTCCACAATATTGCTTTGTGTTAGTCGTCATGTTTTATTTTTAAGCTTCATTTGATAGGCAAATAAGAGATTTATTATCTTGAGCCTAGGTTATGCATAGTGGTCTTGTGACAATGGATAAGTTTGGCATCTATTTTTGATAAAGATAAGAACACTAGATCAAAGGGAAAAACATGCTTGGAGCCATCTTGGATGGTGGAATCACTTGGGAAGGTAATTGGTATTCTTTTCTTTCATTTGTCCTTCATTATCATTTTCAAACCCCTTTGGAATAGGTTGGTTTAGTTTGTTAAGTTCCTTATGTATTTTTCATGGATTTATTGACTAATGTTTGACTAATCAACTTTGTAATCCAATGTTACGTCTTAGAATGCTTGGTGGGACTCATGGAGTCTATTTAAGCAAGGAAGACACTATTTCAATTTAAAATTTCCATTTTAGTCATTAAATATTCCTTAACCAATATTTTTTATACTTATTTTCCCATGTTTCTAATGTTTTTTATGCACTCATAAGTTACATGATGATATAAAATGATTCGTATTGACTGAGGATGGTTAGGTATAATCACAATCGGTTGGGTTGCATGGGAAAATTCATTTAAAAATTTACATTTTAAGCATTTTCTCAAGTTTTTTGTTAATAATTTGGGTTTTTTAAGTCTTTGGTCTGAACCAAAGCATGATCCAAAAGGTGTCTTTTGGAGTTTTTATCATATCATAGGCTTGTTAAGTTTTTGTTGAAATTCTTTCTTGCCAAAAATGTTTTGAGCTTTATTCAAGGTTATATTGGCTAATCCAAATATTTAAGTCTCTAGTCTAGATATATTTTATGATCTAGAAGGTTTTCCTTTTAGATATTTTATTCTAACAAGGTTGATAAGTTCTTTTTATCCAAATATTTTTATGCCTTCGGATTTATAGGAAACCATCAGCAGTTAAGTTTTGACTAGCCATGATTGGTTAAAACTCGACTGGAAATGGTCTTGCAGGAATCGACACCAATCAATAGTGACTAGCACTAATCTCTGTGTTTAAAAAAATATATACCTAAGAGCATTAAAACCAAATTTTATTGTCTCAAAATCAAAAGTGCTTCAAAGCTAAACAAATATGTTTAACTTTTTATGCAGGACCTACAAGGAAAGTAATCAATTTGATCTTGATTAAGTCTTTTTAACCTCATTTTTTGTGCTTAAAAAGAATTAAAAATCTTTCCATTTGGTTTAAAGTAAAAAATTACATGTTTATGTTGAATGTTTTGTGATTATTTTTAAAAACAATTACAACTTAAGGCCAAGGGGCCAAAGAACATCACAAAACACTTCAGTTAGGTGCTTAAAACCAAACTTGCTTCAAATTTTTGTTTTATATAAGTCATATATCATTTTTTGGTTAAAATTGTTTGAGAAAAAAAAGAATTTGTGTGTGTATGCTCTCCCCCCCATCCCTTATATGGAACTTGTGGGATCAAAAGCACCATTTTCATTGAAAATTGTGCCGTTAACCAAGGCATTAAAAGGAAGTTCTCTAGGCTCTCCTCAAAACCCACATGGTTTGGGTGATCTAAAAATAAAATATAAAGCCTTTTTATGTAGATTTTATTTCATGTAATTTAACTTTTGAGGGGGAATTCATTACCTCCCATGGGTTTTATAGGGAAGCTTTGACCTAGGGATTCATCTCCTGACATCATCTTCAACCCCTCTCCATTGGGGGTATATAAATTGGGATCACCTAATGTAGATGATGGTTTGAGAATTTAAACCATCTCTGTTAGTGGTAAGCTAAGCCTAGAACGTATGATCATTTTCAAAATCACACTACACTAAGCAAGCGATGGATGTAGTGGTTGTGAAAAGGATAATAATTATTTAAAACAAGACATTTGATCTAGATCCAATTGATGTGTTATTTATTTTGTGTGATAACATGAAATTTGGTACACATGGGATCAATCTAGATGGTCAAAAACTTGTAAGTTTTAGTCAACCACACTTTGCCACACCTTGTCAGTTTAGGGCTTAGGGAGATTACTTAGTTATTTTTTTATATTTTGGTATTAGATTAATTGGTATTTATTTGAGTTAAAACTTTCTTAATAAAAAATTTCATAACCAAAACACATTATCCATAATTTTTTCAACAAGGAGGCATTACAATGTCCAAGTGAAAATCAATCTTTTCCTTGTTTAAATTTGTCATCTTAAACATTGTGTCATATCATCTAATTGGTGCAGTTATGTTTCCCATTTGATTCTAAACCACTTACCAAATTTTATTTAAGTCCTTAATTTATATTTCAAATTTTAAATTGCACTTTTCTAAGTTCATAAGGTTGATGTGTTAAATACGATTCACCATTTGCACTTAACTTGAGGGAACTTGGGTTTAATTTCCAATTTATATTAAAGGTCATTTATAGACTCATTATCAATCTCATCATTATTGGACTTAAGTCATCCTGTATATCTCTCATGCTTTGAGTCCTAGAACATATTTTATAATACCACTATTACCATATGGTGACATTGTGCTACCCATTTGGTTTTATTTTTATACTTAGGAATTATTTCATGTTTCCACATCATAAGTTTCTTGGTTGGCATTATCTCCTTCCTAATATGAAGGGCTATATTTTAATTTTCTAGTATAAACTTGTCAAAGTTTAATTATATTTTATAATATTGATGTATCATAAAAATATAGAATTTGGTGTACTAGTTTTCACCTTGGATTTTTGAGTTATCATACCCTCTTCTGATTTATATGATTTAAACCCTACCCTAGTTGAGTGATTTCATGAAAAAATTATTTTAATTATGTGTGGTTATAATCCACCCTCCTTTTATAGTCTCTTTGGTACCTTAGTCATTTGTTTAGAAGAAAAATCAAAATAAATACCTTATTTTAGACGTTTACAAAACATTGTCAAAATTTTGTCAAATATATGGATCAAACCTTTTATACACAATGCTAAGGTATACTCATAGTGGGGTCTCTTGTGGCCTTAGTTTTGAGGTAGAGCATTTTTATGGAGGATTTTAATACTCTATCTTGTTTGAGGATGTCACCCTCTTTTAGCCTATTTATTGAAAACCAACCTAGTCCTTGTTGATTTTTATACATCATCCTCATCCTTCCCCTTAAATTTGTGTGTCATGTTCAAAGGTTACTATTTTAGGATATCCTCCTCTAATTTATGCATCACACTCGAAAGTTACCATTCTAGGTTATCTCCCTTTGACTTGTATGAGTGATCAAGCTCTACAATGAGCAAAGGTTACCATTTTAGGCTATTCTCCTTTAGCTTGTATAAGCCCATGAGATCTAAATCATGTGAAGGTTATCATATTAGGACCTCCTCATTTGGTTTTCACAAGAAACCAAACTACACAGTGTCCAATCATTACCCTTTTAGGCCCATTACTTGTATTTATTAAACTTATTGTTGAAGAACCTCCATTTGATGAACCAACTTTTGTTGATCCCTTATTCAATAGTCTAATTTTTGGAGATCCCATTATCAAACCAAAAACCATTTTTACCACTAAACTAATAGTTCCCCAATTTATAAATTTTGTGCCGATCCTCAAGCCAAAATAAGAACCATTACCTCTTTAAGAGCCATCTTATGAGGACCATAATGTGTTCAAAGTTTATATATTACAATTAATTGTTAACCAAAACCATGATGTTATTGTTGAAACACCCATTTGTGATAAGTCAACTTCTGATGAATCACCCATTCATATTTTACCTATTTTTAAAGAGCCTCATCTCCTTGACAAGCCAATCCATACAAAGTTGTCTCTTGATCTTTTTCCACTTGTAGATGAGTCTCCTTATAACCAAAAAAAAACTATTGAGTTGTCCTTTGAGTGTTACCCTCTCTTTGAGGGGATTTACTTAGATGAGATAGTCTATGTTGAACCCTTCTTGGATGAATTACTTTTTATAGAGCCCATTATGACATCATAGGCCATTACTTGTTTGATACCAAGTATTTAATAGGACATTAAAGAAACAACCACATTAGATGAAGAAACAACATGAGAGTCAAGTTCCCTTTCCAAATTAACATCAAATTTAGCATCAGAAGTAGAATCACTATTGGAACTGATATCTAATTTAGATTCCCTTGACTTAGTCTCAACGTCAAAATTAGAGTATAGTCATGGTTGCTACAACATTAGTTACATTACCTTGTAGATCAATTTGAATATATTTGTGATCCTTTTATGGTTTTTAAGGATGATTACTTCAACATTGACACAAGTTATCCCAGTATCTTATACTAGGATTATGCTTCCATTCATCATTCCATTAACTCCATCTAACATATCCATTTTATTGACATTCCACCTCCCACAAGCATTGATTGTGACCAATATAATCACACTCTATTCAACTGCATCCATGGTGACATACCATTTTCAAAATATGAGGGGGACCAAGACCAAATTTATGCAGATGAAGAACAATCTTCTAGTGAAACATTTTTGAAGGTGCTAGGAGAGGAACAAAGATCACATTCAACATCTTTTAGTGAAACCTTTTTGAAGGCACTAAAAGACAATAAAATCCAAATTTTAATATCTCTCTGTGAAACCTTCTCGAAGGCACTATGGGATAATTAGGATAAATTCATTGGTTAAAACTTCATTGATGTAATATTCGTTAGATAATATTTCTTAATTCCCAGGTGTAGTTGCTCATTTTTTTGCTTCTTGTGTGTAGCTCAAGAGTCCCATAGGAATATGAATGGACTGCTTGGTGGGTGAAGTGATAAGTCACATTTTTGGCTTTATAATGTTTTCTTTCCTTCATTCCAATTTGAATCATGAAATTAATATTTCATTTTCATTTCATAAATGTTATTTTCCAGGCTATCATTGGTATTAGAGTGGGATTTTTCATTGATCTAATTTATTATTCTCTCCATTATTATTTTAGCCATATGTCCTACATATTCTTGGTTTCATTTAATATTTTATTCTCTCTATTCTTTGGTAGCGTATCAATTTTTAACAAGGCATTTTGATTAAAGGAAGTCAAAATAGTTATGTATTGATAGGTTTTTGAGGTATGGAAGACCTGAGTGAAGCACAAAATCTATGAAAAAAGATGTTTCACATTCTTGGATTGCATTAGACTGTCATCCAATTGTGTAAAATGCTAAGCTTTCATTTTGAAATCTTGATCTCATTTTGGAAATGGTTTGAGTCACTTTTGTCTGCTATTCAAATCTTTGGCTAGTGTACTATCTATACTAACTACCTACCCTAAGGGGTTTATAATATTGTTCAAAGGATTTTCACCTGTTCATTCTTCCTATGTGCAAGTTCTTTGATCATTACCTACATGGCTCTTTGGAAAGCACTATAATGACAAACCATAGTTTTTAGAGTAGATTATTAGATTTGAGATGACATACCAGCTAAGTGGAGGCATAAAATGTTCCATGTGGCAATGTGGCAATTGCTTATTTATATTCAATCATTAAGGAATCTATTTTTTTAACACTCATTTCCAATATTAGAAATTTTCCATATGGGAGAGGAGGTATATGTTTTTAAGCTTTTTTCAAAAAGCAATTTTTTTTTTTTTAAATGTCCTTTTTCAAATTTTGAAAATATTTAAATTTGAAGGCATTTAAAATTTGAGAAATTTATTTAATTTCTTTGAGGTATGCTACTCTAAATTAATTTTGGAAAATAACAACCAAATTTCACATTTCAAGGAGAAATAAGGGGAGTTAATCTTTTTACCCATTCGTGTATGTTGAAAAACATAAATCTATAAATCAATAAAAATAGAGTATATTGATGTATGAGGTTTTATTTTTAAGCTATTGTTAATGATAAAACAAATATTTTGAATCACCTTTGCATATATAGAAAATGGGACTATTTTGGAGTGATAAGGAACCAATTGGGGTAAAATAAAAACTCAAAAACTCCAAAAACTCAAACAAAACTCAAAACCATGCATTCCATCAAATCCATTGTTGTCACTACCTTGAATGGCAAAGATATTTGGCTAGAATGGTCTTGGCAAGTGGATAACATACTCATCTTCAATGATCTATGGTTTTATATTTATGATGGGACAACCCAACTAACTAAACCAATAAGGAATGCAAAGGACATACAAGCATGGAAGTAAAAAAACTAGAAGGCTTTATCCTTAATGAGGGAATTAGTGGATGAAGATGTGTTTCATCATATATAGGAGTGAAATACACCATAGGAAGCATATCAAAAATTTAAATACCTATATGCATCTTATTCAAAGTTCGAATTCATATAGTTGTAGTTGAAAATTTTCAACCTAGAGTTAAAATATGGTGATATGATGAGATTGGATTCAGAGCTACATGTTATCAAACATGATGTTAAAGTAATAGGTGTCAAAATAGACATATACATGATCACATTCATAAAATCCCTTATTCCTAGCTATTTAACCTATTTAGATCCTTTACAAGCAAGCAATTAGTTGAAGACTCTCACATTTGACCAGTTAGTTGAAAATATGGCCAAAAGAGAAAAGACATTTGGAAGGAAAACAAAAACCACAATAGATTAAAGTGTGTTCTATGTCAAAATAAACTCTTCCAAAACATCAAACAAGGCCACATATTCTAAAAATGAAGGAAATAACAAGTACAAGGGGAAAGGTGGCAAAAATGAAAATCATGGTGGTCAAAATCAAAAATAGAATGATAAACAAAACCTCTATTGTGAATGGTGTGACAAAAAATTTAACCATGAGACTCATGAATGTAGGACTCCATGGGAGAAAATTTAATCATACCATAAAAGGAAAGAGGAAAATTCAAATAAATAGTCAAAACATTCAAACTCAACCCAATTTAATAATGAATGTGTGTTTTCCAGTATAGATGATGAAGCAAATAATGCCTCGATTAGTTCTTCATGGTTTGATGCTTGGGTTCTTGATACTGGCACCACTCAACATATGAATTTTTTAAAATACTTCTTTGAGGAGTAAATTAAAGAAATTTATGGCTCAGTATACCTCATAGATAGATCAAGTTTGAAACCATAAGGAAGAGGTACACTTTGACTCAAGTGTCTAGGACTTCCAAACTATAAACTTGAGAATGTTCTCTACCTTCCTCAACTAAAACAAAACTTTTTGTCCCTATTGTTCATAAGGAAACAAGGCCATTCCATTTTATTATATAATGGTGATGTCATAATCAGGAGAAAAAGTGACAATGCAATCATCTTGACTGGATATGAAGAAGGTAAACTATCAAACTAAAGGGTGAGCCATCAAATTCAAGGAATTATGCTCATCTTGTGGAAGATGAAATGTCTCTAAACATTTTGTGGCATGATCAATTTGGGCACACTCACTATAAAAACATTTGTGTATTATAAAATAATGGTATTGTTGGCATACCTACATTTCCCAGAAAATCAGATGAGAAGTGTGAAGCTTACATCTTGTCTAAACACACAAGGAAATCATTTTCAAAGTCACAGTGAAAAGTAAATAGAAAATTGTAGATTTTTCATTCAGACTTGTGTTATCTTCCAATCATGTCCACTGGTGGTCATAATTACTTCCTGTTATTCATTGATCACTATAACAAGATGACATGGATATACTTTTTGAAAAAGAAATTAGAAGCTTTGATACTTTCAAGAAGTTTTGAACAATGATTGAAAATGAAGCAAAATCCCACATCAAGACACTTAGGACAAATAATGGTGGTGAATTCACATCAAATTTTTTTGAATCCTATCTTGATAAAAATGGGATCAAACACCATCTCACAGTTCCTCACACTCCACAACAAAATGGATTAGTTGAAAGAATGAACAAAATTGTGATGAATATGATTCATGTAATGTTGTATTTCAAAAGGGTAAATTTGCACTTTTGGGTTGAAGCAACTAAAATAGTAGTATACATTTGCAACACATCAGCATCAATAGCTCTTGACTCAAAGACTCCATATGAGATATGGTGTGGTCACCTCCCTTCAGTGCAATATCTTCGTATTTTTGGATCCACTTACTATGCATTGATTCTAAAGGAAAAAAGAAACAAATTAGACCATAGGAGTTAAAAAATGCATCCATTTTGGATATTATGATTCCTCTAAGGCATTCAAGCTATATAATGTAAAAGATAAGTTTCTTATCTCAAGATAAGTTGTCTTTTGTGAGATTGTAAATCATAAAGAGCATATTGATCAGCAGTTGAGTCGACTAGACAAATATGTAAAGTTTGATGTCTACAAGGAGAGTGATTTGAATGTTCCAAAAAATGAGTGGGGGACACAAAGTTGGGAATATATTAATTTTATATTGTCTCCCATACATGAGATTGATACTCCTCCTAAAGGAGAGAGTGAAACTTCATCATATATTAAACAGGGGCCAGTAGAATAGAGATCAGATAGTGAAGTAACTTTAGAGGATGAACTTGAAGCACCTACAACACATAAAAATATGCCTAAGTGGGCCACTCAAACACTAAAAGATGTGAGACCTGATGAAGTTTGAAAAATAGGCACTCAAAGTGCACATGCAACCTCATCTCAACTAGATAATTTCATTGATGAAATTTAGGATATGATTGAAAAACTCACATTAGATGATTCTCAAGAGGAACTCAATGTTGCATTTGATTCAGAATTTAAAACTTTCAAACAAGCTAAAAATATTGAATCTTGCAGAAAATAAATGAAAGATGAGTATAATTCACTGATGAAAAATGGGACTTGGAATTTTTTTATCCACATATGGTTACAAACTGATTGGCTACATGTGAGTCTATCATAATAAATACAAGGTAGATGGTTCACTTGACAAGCATAAATCAAGGCGTGTCATAAATGGGTATGCTCAAAAATAAGGAATTGACTATAATGAAAACATTGTAACTAAAACAAAATGGACTACCATTTGAACCATGTTGGCTTTGGTATCTCACAATGGATGGAAATTTCACCAAATGGATGTCAAAACTACATTTATAAATGAAGACCTCAAGGAAACTATGTACATGACACAACCTGATGGTTTTATAGTAAAGGGACAAAAGCACAAGGTGTGCAAACTAGAAAAAATGATGTATGTTTTGAAACAAGCCCCTAGAGCATGGTACAAAAAACTAGCTGAGCACCTCATGAACATGAACTTCAAACATTTTGAGTTTCAAGATGCAACTCTTTTTTTCAAAACAATTGACAAAATAGTTGTGTTTGTGGTCCTTTAGTTTTTGATATATTATCAAAAATAGGTGAGTACAAAATTTCTTCACTACTTACTGAAGAAAATATTATTCAAGATAAAATCATTATAGCTTCCCATATACAACATAATCAGATGGTAAATACTCTCAAGATCAAGCAAAAAAAAATTGGTGGTCCTATCGAGAACATCCTCAGAGGTCTTTGGCCCCATCACAACCAAAATTATGTCAAATCTAGAATCAACAACATTATGTGTGACTAAAATTCCTAATCTTCATTTTTTACCTATTCATTACCCATTTAATCCATGTATCATGTGCCCAACATTATTCACCATACCTGAAAACACTTTCCTTTTTGAAGGCTAAAAAAATATCTTGTCTTGATGTTTAAAGGAATAAAAGTCAATGACCAAGGAAGATCATGAACACATTTATTGAAATCCATATTTATAGCATGTTATTAATAGAGTAGTTATTTTGATGAGGTGTTTGATAGTAATTTTTATAGATGATCATTTATGTTATCTCACATGTTGAATAGGACGTGCATCTCCATGTCAACAGGAGCAAGAAAACCATTTTTCATTTTGCCATTTGCCATTACCATGCCTTGTCTCTTGGGGGAAACCCTATAGAACATTTCATTTTAGGCATTTTATACCATTATGTTCCATTTGTTTCATGTTGTTTGAACTACATTGACTTGAGGTCATTTATGACTATGTAGGTAGCGCTCAATTTCTATTGAGGTCAGATCAGTCACCCCTCCACCATGTTCTCATCATTTTATGAGTAATTGATTAAGTATAAATCCTCTCACTATTTTGTGAGTAACCTAAGACATTATTTCACAATTTTAAAAACAAACTAAGACAATCATTAGGTAGGGGTAACTTTGTTGCCACTAAAAACACTTGTCTTCTGATCATTTTCCTTATACCATTCCTTTACTATTGAACAAATGCTTGTTTTTAGCCATCCTACTTACCCTATTTTGATCTTGGTTCCTTTGATTCTTCTTGTACTTTTCATAAGGGTATTTTGATCCAATTTCAAGAGTTTTTATAATGTTGTGTTGAATGATAGTCTATGGATGTAGTGTGAGATTTGATTTGGCAAGTTATCTTTGATCTATCATCTTATCTAGTATCATTGATTATAACCACCTATGGGCAAATCAGTATTATATTTGATACCCATTGACGAGCTATCATTATAAATCTCATTTAATCAATACTCAGATTGATGTCTTATCAACCAGGGCTAGTGTCTGAAGCTATTTTTAGTAAGGCTCAAGATAGTAGATCTAGATGTATACTATGTGGGGGTGTTGTGTTGGTTCTAATCTATCCTTATCTAGAAATGTTCCTAGAACTAATGAATTTACTCTTGCTAGAAACAAACAAAATAACTTTACAAGCCACTCATTTACTGAAAAGGAAATGACACACTTTCCTGGAAAAGAAATAACACACTTGATGGAAAAGAAATAACACACTTGTTGTTTGAAAAGAAATAACACACTTGTTGGAAAATAAATAACACACTTGCTATTTGAGAGAAATAACACACTTGCTAGAAAAGAAATAACACAATTGCTAGAAAGAAAATACTTTGAATAAAGGAATACTTTATGCTTTCTGAATGTAATTGTATTAAAGAAATTTAATTATTACCAAAATACTAATTAACTTAAATTCAAGAATTAACATAAGATTACCTAAATCCCTGTAGCAATTCCTGAGTCTGAGCAGAGTGGGCCCTTGCTCCTTTCAGATTCAGGAATAGAATTTAATCAACCTTGGAAAATATCATTCATACAAACAATTATAGCTAAATTTTATTCTGTAATACGCCTTCTTAAAAAACTATCTTATGTATTCTCTATTATCTATTATATCTTTGAATGTAACTATCAGAGTTGTTGCCAGAATCTGGATAACGTGAGTGCAATGGAGACGTGATCACACAAGATGAATAAGTGCACACCAGAAGATGCTAAAACAATTTGAAAATAAGAAGATAAATTTCACACGACAAAATGGAGAAAACCAAAATCTGATTATTCAACATGAATGGCCAAAATGAAGAATACATATAGGAGAGCTAGTAAGTAACTCCTCCACAAATGGTGGTCAAAGCACCCCAAGAATAGACTCCTCCACAAAAGGTGGTCAAAGCACCCCAAGAATAGACTCCTCCAAAAAATGTGATGACAAGGTGCCAAGAATAGAGAAGTAACTCCCATACCCAGAATAGGAGTATCTTATGACATTCTTATGACACCTTATGACAGAAATATGACACACAATCTCCACATAAGCTAGCCTATCCCAAAAATGTAGGAAAACTCCATGATGCACAAATATATAATATTCCCTAATTAATAAATAGGGAAAAATAAAAACCTACACTAATACCCCCCCATAAGCACAGCTTAAGTGGGAAGTGTGGAAATATAAGATGGGTCCCGACAACTAGGCCTGATGAGGTACCCATGTACAAATACAATCTCCCATAAGATATAGAAAAGGAGAAAACCCGTAGGAAAAAAATCCCCCACAAAAGGGAGACATAAAAGAAAGAAGAGGCTAGAAGGCCCCCCCTGAAAATGATGTTGTAGATGTGGACCGCACCCCAAGAAGAGCTCATAGATGAATGAACTTACTCTCAGTGAAAGGTTTGGTAAAGATATCTGTAACCTACTCTGAAGACTGGCAAAATATCAAGTCAATGACCTAACTATAAATGAGCTCCTGAATGAAATGCATGTGAATCTCTATGTGCTTGGTCTGCTGGTGCTGAACTGGATTCTTGCAAATCTGAATGGTACTCTGGTTGTCACAATAAATGATGGTGGGCTGCCTAATAGAAATGCCAAACTTAGAAAGAATCCCCTAAAGCCAAATAGCCTCAGTAGCTACATTAACAGCTCCCCTGTACTCTACCTCTGTGGATGATATAGCAATAGCATTCTGCTTCTTGCTAGACCAACTGATAGGACTAGAACCTAGAGAGAAACTGTAATCAAAAGTGGACTTGCGAGTCTATGAATCACCAGCCCAATCTGAATCTGTATATCCAACCAAGTCAACCTCTGTGTCAAATTTGTAATGAATCCCGTATCTATGTGAACCATGTATGTAATGCAAGATCCTCTTAGCTTCTTTCCAATGTAGCTCATGGGGTTCCTGCATGAATTTGGAGACAAGTCCCACTGAATATGATATGTCGGGCCTAGTGTGAGTCAAGTAGATGATACTACCAATAAGTTGTCGATACTGAGTGGCATCAACCAATGGTGAAGAACAATCAGTCTCAAGCTTGACTCCTGATAGAAAGGGAGTCAGAGATGGCTTACAATCAGCCATGTGAAACTGAGCCAATAAGTCAAGATCATACTTAGGCTGTGCAAGTGAAATCCCTGAATCTGATTGTGAGATCTCGATGCCAAGAAAGTAGTGCAATAGACCCAAGTCTGTCATGTCAAATCTATCTTGAAGAGATGCCTTCACCACTATAATAGCCAATGAAGAACTCCCAGTGATCAAAAGGTCATCAACATATAGAACCAAAATCAGAAGCGAATCATCCTGCCGCAAGAAGTAGACATTAGGATCAGAATGGCACCTAGTGAAACCTACTGTGAGAAGGAAGGAATCCATCTTGGCATACCAAGCCTGAGGGGCCTATTTGAGGCCATAGATAGATTTCCTAAGTCTACATACTAAGGAAGAATCTTGAACAAATCCTGGCAGTTGCTCCATGTAGATATCCTCCTCTAGGTCTCCGTGAAGAAAGGCACTCTTCACATCTATCTGATGCACATTCTAACCATGTGTTGTGGCAATAGCCAAGGTGAGTCGGATAGAAGTCATCTTTTTAATGGGTGCAAAGGTCTCTGAGTAGTCAATGCCTGCCACTTGTGAGAAACCTTTGGTGACCAATCACGCCTTATACTTATCAATCAACCCATCTGCTACAAACTTGGTCTGATATATCCACCTACATCAAACCATCTTTCTTCCCTTAGGAAGTGATGTCAAATCCCAAGTGTGATTTTTGATTAAGGAAGAATATTCTTCCTCCATAGAATTATCCCACTCAGGTACCCCTGATGCCTCTCAAAAAGACTGTAGATCCAAAACTGAAGCAAAGAAGGCATGTGGATCTCTCTAAAAATCCCCCTAGTACGTCTGTCATCTACAGGGTCTCATACCCATGTGCCAGCACTCTCAAGTGTCTGTCTGGCCCAAAGCGGCCTAGAAGTGGGTGAGTTAGGTGCTAACTCCTCATCCTCTAACTGACTAGAGGTGGATGACACTGCATCACTATCTTCACTATCTGAACTTGAAGAAGAAGAAGAAGATGACTCTGGCTCAAGAACCTGTTGTGGCTGATTTGAATCTGACGAGGAATCATCATGAAGAAGTAGATCCGATGAGGGAGAATAAGTGTCAAGTGTTGAGTCTCTAAGACTCTCCTAAAAATGGACACTTCTCTCGATGAACAACTCATGAGTGACTGGATCTAGAAGGTGATATCCCTTAATACCATCTGGATATCCTACAAAGATGCAAGGCTTGGACTAACGTTCCATAGCTTTGTGTTTCTTCTTCGGAATGCGGGCCATGGCTGGGGATCTGAAAACCCTAAGGTGCTCAACATCAGGTTTCCTTTTATGCCAAGATTCAAAGGGTGTTATCCCTCTCAAAGCTTTGTGAGGAACCCTATTTTGAATTTAGACAGCACAATTGATGGCTTTGGCCCAGTACTGTGGTGCTAAGGATTTAGAGTGAATCATACAGCTACCCATCTCTTTCAAGAACCTATTTTTGCATTCTGCAACCCCATTCTATGAAGGACTATAGGTGACTATGCATTGTAAATCAATCCCCTCTGTGGTGCAAAACTGCTCAAACCTGATGCTAACATACTCCCCTCCATTATCAGTTTGAATAACCTTGATGGATTTCTCACTTTGTTTCTCAACAAGAGCCTTGAAGTCTAGAAATTTTTCAAACACTTTAGACTTTTGTTTGAGAAAATATATCCAAGTGTACCTAGAGAAATCATCAATGAAAGTGAGGATGTAATTGGCCCTTGTGAAAGATGGTTTGGGAAAGGGTCCCGATACATCACTGTGGACTAACTCCAAAGGTTGTGAAGCCCTCCAATCTTTGCCTTTGTCAAATTTTGCTTCGAGATGCTTCCCAAGGGAGCACCCCTCGCAAAGTCCTTTTGAGAATTGGACACAAGGCAAGCCAATGACCATGTCATTTTTACAAAGTTGCTCAAGATAGCGGTAGTTAAGGTGGACAAACCGCTCATGCCATAATTTGATAACTTCATCTGAATGAGTCAGCAATGCTTTCGAAGAAGAATCTGATGCAAAATGTGAGAAGGTGTATAACCTAGCTTGGTGATTTGCCCTACCCACTACCACTGTAGTATCACTATGCAACTCCCTGATAGACACTAAATTTGGTGAAAACTCAACTCTCATGCCATGACCAATGTGAGTGATTTGGTACACTGATAGGAGATTGGTTGAAATAGAAGGAACACTTAGAACATTATTGAATGTTCCTCCTTTCATTTCAACTGACCCTCTCCCTACAACAAAAACTGATGTGTCATCACCCAAACTAATTGAAATCATGCTACAAGGCTCTAAAGATGAAAACTCAACTAGTGAAGAGCCCATGTGGTGAGAAGCACTTGAGTCTATGACCCATGAAGATGTAGAAGCTGAAATTGCTACAAGGGCCTTGCCCTTTTCTTTCTCCTTACCCTTGCCCTTTGCCTTAGTAGAATCTTGGGTAGATGAATTCTGCTTGATGGACTCTAGAACACCTATGTCGTTATTCTCTAGAAGATGAGTTAGGTGATCTATTTGTTTCTTCATGAATTTGTGCTCATCATGCCCTATCTTTTTACAATAGGCACACTTAACCTTCTCCTTCTTAGGTTTAACATTGGAGGATGAAGACTCAGTGTTGTTTTTGATAGGATTGGTGTTTTATTTCTTGTTCTCCTGGTCCTTATTATTATTTTTCTTCTCCTTTTTTAAAGTCTTATCCTTACCATTTCCAGCTATCAAAGCTTGGGGTTGAGTAGACTTCATTGTGCCCATCTGAATTAGCTTATCTTGCTCCCTAGTCAAGTCGGCAATGAATGAATCCAAAGAAGGCATTTTCCATGCAGTGCCAAGGGCACTTTTAGTAGCATGGAAAGTGGATACAAAGACTGAATAGCTTGGACCTAACTTTGTGAGAATAGAAATTATAAGTTGATCATCTTTCTTCTCTATTCCACATTCTTTCAATTGCAATCTAAGGGCCTTAAACTTAGTGAAGAAGTCCTGTAGGGTGTCAAAGTTGCTAGGACTTAGACTTATGAGTTCATTTTCAAGCTCATGACCTCTCATCTCATCAAGCTTCCCAAACAATTTTTCTAAGGTGTCCCATATGTCATTAGGAGTTTGGGAGGATTCTAAGTGGAAGAGAAGTTTTGGAGACACATACAAGCTCAGTAACCCAAAGGCTTCATCACTACGGTTGTACCACTTAACCTTTTCAGCATCTATGTTGGGTTATACTTCTATACCCATTATGATCCTATACAACCCTTTGCTTCTAAGAATGATTGACATTCTAACTTTCTATTCATGATAGTTGAAGGGTGTTAG
Source organism: Torreya grandis (assembly GCA_037957365.1). Lineage (NCBI taxonomy): Eukaryota > Viridiplantae > Streptophyta > Pinopsida > Cupressales > Taxaceae > Torreya > Torreya grandis. The sequence goes on from JARHVA010009386.1 coordinate 23,497, forward strand.
GGGTTTAAGTTGAAAAGAATCCATTTTTAGCTGAAATTAGGTGAAGTTGTGTTAATTTTCAAGTTGTGAATTTATGCAGAAAGGAGAATGAAAGAAAGTTGTGAAAAACAATCACACCCCCCCACAATGTTGAGCCCCCCCCCCAAATATGCAAGTGCACGCTCAAAAGACGTCAGACTTAGCCGAAAATGCATCTCGAGAGACCCAAATTTTTGGCACTTTATAAACTAGTACATTTTTGCAAACACTTTTGCAAAAAATGGCACCCAAAACCGAGCTACCGTTTGCAAGATATTAAAGTTACAGCTTCCTGTAAACTAGTGTTTTTGCAAAATAAAGCACTAAAACATTAAAAAAATGTCTGTTATGGAGAGAGAATGTGGCCTTCCAACCACTTGTTGGATTCGGCATAGAATGATGAATCCAAATAAAGTTTTTGTGAGGGGGAATTGGCCTCCTACCAACCTGGGCCTCACCCTTCGTCTTCGACAGGCGAAGATACAAGTTTTAATTGAAAATCCCCAAAATACAAAACTGTCTAGAAACTTTAATACTTAGTCAAATTGACTGATTTTTGTTTTATCAAGTCAATTTTACACTAAAAAAATAAATCAAAGACAGCTTGGATAGATGCCACGTGTCCAAAAAGTGCCAAATAGGATGCCAAGTAGGGAGGGGCATCCAAAAAAGCACAGTCCAAAATTTTGCTCAAAAAAAACAAAAAAAAAATAACAGACCTTTGTTGGACCGTACGGCCTGCTTGGTGCCTTGATGGATACTGTGGAGTGGCAGAACTTCACCAAAAAAGAGGCGTAGAAGCTTTCTTTCAGACAACAAAACAAATGTAGCAGTGGCGTCCAAACAAGGAGGGCGCAAATCTGATTTTTTTTTTGCAAAAAAACAACAAAAAAAGACAGCAAACCTACCGTACGGCCTAAGGCACCTAGCTGGAAGGATGCAGCTGCTAAAATTTGGCATGGACACTTGAAGGAGGCATTGCAAAAGTTGGTGAACTTGCAGACAGAAAACTAGTCCAAAAAAGGACGTCGTACGGCCTGCTGAAGTGGCCTTGCTACTGCTTGGTGTGCAAAGTTGACTACTGACCAGAAGGTATGCTGAACCAGATGAGTGTTGATCCTCCCTCTGTGCTAAGTGCTCAATAATGGCATGTTGGGAAACCAGGGGCAAACAAACAACTCTCTGATTCCACTTGTCAGGATCTTGCTCCTCAGAAAGAGCACAATATGATCACCAATGTATAAGCAATTAAATATGCGGAATTACACAGAATCAACAAGTAACTAGAATTCACAAATGACACAGAATATGAGAGTCAATACACTATCTTGTACTAATACTTGTACAAAAAAGAATACAATAAAGAGACGCCATGCTCTTCCACCTTACAGAGGCTTCCCACACCTCAAGTGTACAGCTATTCTTCTTCAAAATTTCACTCTCCTACCAAAAACGGTCCCAACACCCAACTCACACACAGAATTGGTGTTCACCTCTCCAACCAGTCAGTAATAACCATGTCAGTACACCAAGTACTCTAAATTACTTCAAGTAGATCTCCCATGAACCTGTAACCTGCAATTCAATAGACCATACTTACACATGTAGATCTCCTATGAGCTTGCAACAATCTGCAACTCAATGATATTACAATGGAAGGATCTTCCTTGCCTTCCTTTTTATCTCATAATTAAAATACATGCCAATGGGTCTATAAATAGATCCCACACTTAAACAATAACTTAGACTTCTATTTTACACGCAGCTCAAGACTTGAAATAGCATTTACATGCAAACTCTCAGTTCAACGAACTAACTGTCTGTGCAACGAATAGTTCTGGAACCGCCACAGGCGACCGATGTCGGTCCCTGCCTGACTGGTGCTGACTGACATCAACTGACTTCATGTCGATGTCAGTTGACTTTCTGCATTCATCATGACCGATGTCGGTTATCCTACCGACGCTGGTGCTTCTGGAACTTCAGCAACCTTTCTCCATATCTGCATAGTTGAAACTTTTAGCTCCACAACCTAACAATCTCCCACTTGGAGATGAATAGTTACAACTGTACATGTACCTGTACATCATCTAGTTTATTTCCTTGACTATGTATCCCCCTTCAAGATCACTCTTGAAGACCAACCACCACAAAACTATGGTGCAACTCCTGTCAACCAAAACACCTGCCACATCCACATCTACAAACCATGTAGACAATAACTTGACCCTGCATAGCATGTGCACCTGCTGTTGGTCCCTCTAAGAATCCACTGAACTGCCCTCTAGTGCTTCTTTCCTGGATTGACTCCAAACTTGTGACAACTCCCACTGCTTGGGAAAACTCAGGTTAGTACATACCATGCACTTAACCTCATCATGTGAATCAGAACACATGTCCAACCATCAGCGTGCTAACCGGTCTCACACAATCGTCCGAAGACAAAATCACCCTGTGACCTTCCATGTCTCTAGAACACACTTATGCCAAATAATCTTGCTGCTCCTAGATTCCTCATGACAAACCTCTGAACTAGCTTTACCTTTAGTTCAACAACTCCCTGCATATGTGACTCTGCAACAATCACAAAATATAGTAATAGGATAATGTAGCTAATATTATCCAACCTGGTAAAGAGAAACACAATGGTCAAACCTCCATTGTCTTACAGCTAACTCAAGACCATATACCCTGGCCTTCCGTCTCACGTATCCATTCCTGCTCTTCTTTATCCTGAACATCCATTCGTCTATCAGTACTTTCTTCCAGCTTGCAACTCCACCAAAAACTCCCATTTGGTTCTCCTCCAAGGAATCACATCCTCCATCCATGCCAAGCTCCCACTGTTTCCTGGATCTACCTGCTCTAATTCTTTAACAAACTTACTGGTTCTTAACCTTCAGTGAGCAACAAGTAGTGTAAAGAAGGGAAATGACGAATATGAGGCTTACTTACCACTCCAGTCCTCCATATGGGCGCTTGAGACTCCTTGACAGCGTGCTGTCTGCCCAAAATCCATCTCAGTGATCGATGCCGGTCACATCTCAGTCTGCACCTGACCGATGTCAGTTCCATGCGACTACCTCCTTGCCGATGTCGGTTTCCCCTGGCCGATGCTGTAGTTATCTTCCCTAAGTCACTGATGTTGGGTTGCACATAGTCGACGTCAGTCCCTGTCTGGATGCCGATGCCGGTTTTCCAGCTGACGTCGGTCTCTGTGTTTTGCTAGTGAGAAATGACTTTTTCTTGTGAGCTCTTTTTGGAACAAAACCTTGTCCAAATCACCCTTGCTCTGCTCAGAATTCCTCAGCCCCTGTGACTGATACCTGTCTGTCATCTTCTCCTTGAAAACCAAGGCTTTCATGTTCTTGTCACTAACATCAGATTTCTCAAGAAACATCACTTTCTTCTTCTGCATATAGAAATCATGATCCATGCTCTTCACATCTGAAAGCATACCCTTTGACTCAAGAACATGCATCTCCTTCTTATTCATGTGACCAAGCCTATTAAGCCACATCTTCAAATTTACAACTGAAGTAGATAAACCAGAAGGAGAATCAGTAATATTAGTAGATAGATAAAGCGTACCTACTTTCTTACCTCTAGCTAAAACAAGTGCACCCTTGGTAAACTTCCAAGAGTCCGCTGTGAGAGTTACTGTGCAACCCTCATCACCCAAACTTCCTACAAAAATCAAACTCTGCTTCAGGACTGGGACATGCATGACCTCCTTCAACACCCATGTGTTGCCCGTCTGCAAATTCAGCTTCACTTTCCCTTTACCAACCATTTGACAAGGCTTACCATCCCCTAAATAAATTTCTCCAAAGTCTCCCTGGACATACTCATGAAAAAATTCCCTATTTGGGGATGCATGAAAATAGGCACCAAAATTTAAAACCCAAGATTATACTTTATCCAAAGAACATATCAGAGCATCCTGTGCAACGAACTCTGCGACATCTACTTCTTCTCCATGTCCTTCATGCTGATCTTCAACCGACCTGCAATCTCTCTTTAGATGCCCTTACTTTCCACATTTCCAGCAGGTTATTCTGCCATACCTAGACTTGGATCTCCTACCTATCTTCGACCTTGATCTCCCATGCTCCATCTTCTCTCTTGGCCTTCCTATGCTTTCAACACTCAAAGCATTTCCTGATGATTCCCTTGTGCTTTTCTTGTGTATCTCTTCATTCAAGATTACACCCATAATATCATCCACTTTTAAGATTTTAGAAGCAGACGCAGTATTAGAAACTACCATTACCAAACTCTCCCAACTTTCAGGTAATGAACAAAAGATTAAGAGAGCTCTAATTTCATCATCAAAAACAATATTGACTAAATTTAACTGGTTTACTAAACCATGGAAATCACTAAGATGACTATGAATAGATCCACCTTCCAACATCTACAAATTAAATAATTGCTTCATAAGAAATACCTTATTCGAAGCCGAGGGTTTTTCATATAAATTTGCCAAAGATTCCATCAACTCCACCATTGTCTTACACTGTGATAAGTTGGAAATCACAGACGATGCAAGACTCAATCTTATAGATCCCAGAGCCTTCCGATCAAGAACCATCCACTCTTCATCCTTCATATCTGTGGGTTTGCATGCAACCCCACCCAATGGTAAGTACAAATCTTTTTGATACAAATAATCTTCAATATGCATCCTCCATAATTGATAGTTCTTGCCATTAAACTTCTCCATTCGTAGTCTACTTTCATCTACCATTGCTATACTCCCACTCAAACAGAAACCCCTGTGAGTAACCTGTAATCAACACACACTAACCAGATCTAATCCAACCTGTTAGTAATCCTAACCAAAAGCTCTGATACCAGTTGTTGGGAAACCAAGGGCAAACAAACAACTCTCTGATTCCACTTGTCAGGATCTTGCTCCTCAAAAAGAGCACAATATGATCACCAATGTATAAGCAATTAAATATGCGGAATTACACAGAATCAACAAGTAACTAGAATTCACAAATGATACAGAATATGAGAGACAATACACTATCTTGTATTAATACTTGTACAAAAAAGAATACAATAAAGAGACGCCACGCTCTTCCACCTTACAGAGGCTTCCCACACCTCAAGTGTACAGCTATTCTTCTTCAAAAGTTCACTCTCCTACCAAAAACGGTCCCAACACCCAACTCACACACAGAATTGGTGTTCACCTCTCCAACCAGTCAGTAATAACCATGCCAGTACACCAAGCACTCTAAAGTACTTCAAGTAGATCTCCCATGAACCTGCAACCTGCAATTCAACAAACCATACTTACACATGTAGATCTCCTATGAGCTTGCAACAATCTGCAACTCAATGATCTTACAATGGAAGGATCTTCCTTGCCTTCCTTTTTATCTCATAATTACAATACATGCCAATGGGTCTATAAATAGATCCCACACTTAAACAATAACTTAGACTTCTATTTTACATGCAACTCAAGACTCGAAATAGCCTTTACATACAAACTCTCGATTCAACGAACTAACTATCTGTGCAACAAATAGTTCTAGAACCGCCACAGACAACTGATGTCAGTCCCTGCCTAACTGGTGCTGACCGACATCGGCTGACTTCCTGCCGATGCTGGTTGACTTTCTGCATTCATCATGACCGACGTCGGTTATCCTACCGACATCGGTGCTTTTGGAACTTTAGCAACCTTTCTCCATATCTGCATAGTTGAAGCTTTTAGCTCCACAACCTAACATGGCGCCCAAGCTAACTGCTGAACCAGCAAAGACACCCAAATGCAAGGATCTCCAAGAAAACTAACCAGAATTGATATATTTTTTTGTATATTTTTGATCAAATCTAAAAATAAAAAAATGAACTCCACTCCTCTTGATTTCAAAAAAAATCTAAAAGTATAAACACACACAAGATTACCGGGAAAGATCTGATACCATATCGGAGTTGTTTCCAGAATCTAGATAATGCGAGTGCAATGGAGACGTGATCACACAAGATGAACAAGTGCACACCAGAAGATGCTAAAGCAATTTGAAAATAAGAAGATAAATTGCACAAGACAAAATGGAGAAAACCAAAATCTGATTATTCAACATGAAATGGCCAAAATGAAGAATACATATAGGAGAGCTAGTAAGTAACTCCTCCACAAATGGTGTTCAAAGCACCCCAAGAATAGACTCCTCCACAAAAGGTGGTCAAAGCACCCCAAGAACAGACTCCTCCAAAAAAGGTGGTGACAAGGTGCCAAGAATAGAGAAGTAACTCCCATACCCAGAATAGGAGTATCTTATGACATTCTTACGACACCTTATGACACAAATATGACACAACCTCCACATAAGCTAGCCTATCCCACGAATGTAGGAAAACTCCACGTATGCACAAATATATAATATTCCCTAATTAATAAATAGGGAAAAATAAAAACCTATAATAATAGTAACATGTTCTTCATTATATGTCGATACAACTAACTTAGAATAGATATGCAGTAAAATAGGGATTCCTAGTTAATCTGATCATTTGAATATAGAAGATTGGATTTCCTAGAAATCCAATTATACTAGAAAATAGGAGTATCAATTTATATTAGAACTAGAATCTAGATGTCTTAAAATACTATGAATATATCCTTCAGAATAGCAAACAATCGATCTTCTCGACAAACACCAGTTGGAATGATTCTTCTCCTTTTATTTAGTTGCCAGCTGGCTCATTCAACTCCTTGTCTCCATTGAGTCCTTAGAGTTGACCCTGCAGAGTAGGAAGAAGTGACCTGTACAGTTCATAGATTCTAGCCTGTCGAGTCCGTAGATTTCAGCCTATGGAGTCCATAGATTTGAGCCTATGGAGTCTGTAGATTTGAGCCTGTGGAGTCCATAGTTTTGAGCTTGTAGAGTCCATAGTTTTAAGCCTATGGAGTCCATAGTTTTGAGCCTGTGGAGTCCGTAGATTTGTTCATTCCAAAGAATGACATTGCCTATGAGTCTAAAACTTTTTCAAATGGAAATCAAAATCAACTTCCTTTATATGCTATTGGAATCACCTATCTTTGATCATTACTTTTATTCAGAGAATCACTAAAACATGCAATTGTGTTAGACATTAATGGCAAAGTACAGGTTTAATCTTTGGTTAATCATAAACAAAACAAATACCTATTTTCCATATAATAATTACTTAACAACCTATGATTTTAATAAGATAGTATCCTATTTGAGATGATTCAAAATAATTCTTGTTTTAGAATGAGCTATATTCTGAGCTCATCATTTCCCCCAGACTTTACCTTTTGTAAGTCCCATTGCAAACTGATTATCTTTGGTGTTGATTCTTGAATCTATCTTCAAAATGTTTACTCAAGTCATAATCTTCAAATTCATCTATGATGTGCCTATCTGCATTGTTGGTAAAGCCTTGATGCTCTTGAATCATTTGTTTCTAGATATCAAATTGTTCATTAGACTGTGGAGACCAGTTCTACCATCCTAGAATAAGGATAATGAACAGAGGGGGTCGATATCCCATTCCAATCCATTTATTTTCACCTCCTGAGTTTATGACTTCAATCAACATTTTAAGGATTGAGGTTGCTCTTTGCATGCTCCACCTGATATTGTTTAGAGATATGACTTCTCTTTTTCTTAGGGATACTGATAATTGATCCCATCTCTTTATAGTTGCAGAAACTACTGCTTCAAAATGCTGTCTAGAAAATAAATCAAAGGAAACAGTGCAATCATACAAATATTGCAAATAATGTGTCTTTACTTCATCTCTATTGTAAGCATAGATGAAGTTTTGTTTAACTAATCTTGGTAGAGAGAATGTTGGCCTAATGCACAATCCTGTTGTTTTGGCATGGTTTTTATACTCCTCAAATCAGATTTTCCATGAAATTTGGTTCTTGAAATTAGAGTGTAATTCCCTCAACTAAACTTCCCCCACATGAAGATTTATTAGGAACTTGTTGTGGTCATGGTCTCCTAAGAGAAAATCATGCAGATAAAATTCATAGAGTAAATCCTATTGGTCAGGCTATGAATCATAGAAAATTTCAAGGAATGTGGTTGGCTGCAAGATTTTATAAGGAAGATTATATGAAATTCTAAGGAGTTTCCATCTATAAAAATTGTTCAAAAAAGAATAGACTATATGCAGGAGAAGGATTTATATAGGCCAAAAGAGACTCTCCTAGTTTTCATGCATCTTGTAATTTGTTTTCTAATCGTTTGACTTGAATTTCCAATTCCTATTTTTCTTTTTCTAATTCTTTGTTTGAAGAATGTGTAGCTTTATTTTTCTATTTGAGTTTAAGGTACTCTTCTTCAAATTGATCCAGTATTTGAAAATAATAATTACCTTTTTGGGTGGTTTGGCATCCTTGGTCAACATATGTCTTAGAAGGTACATATGTAGTGTTGCAGGGCTTTTCAGAAGAAGTTATCATACTATGTAGTTTCCTATTCTCCTTCTTTAGGTTTTCTACATATACCCAAACATCTACTTGTTCATCATATCTCATCTATACTTTTGCTCTCAACCTCTAAATTTCTACCTCATGTTCAGAAGATACTGTCTTCAACTGATATATTTCTGTAATGTGATTTTCAGATGCAGTATCTAGTTGTTATTGTAACAAAGAAGTGATATGTTCTTTGGTTTGAAGTTGACTTTTTACCTCAATAATTTCAAGTGCCTATTGTTAGATCAAAGCTTGAAGTTGGGACAATTCCATAGTTAACTGTACAATTGGATCATTTAGACTGGATGGTCCTCCTTTCTCTTCATACATAGCTTTTCCCTTAGTGCTTTGAATGTCAACTGAAACATGTGATGGCTCCACCATTTTTTATTCTTGGGCCATATCTACAACTTCTTCTATGGTAAGTTGTTCTATGATAAGTGGAGAACTCTGTCCAATAGGAATCTCTTCAATATCTAAATTTGTTTTCTCAATAGAATGAGATGCTATCTTAACGCTGCCCAAGATATCTGCAACTTCTTGTTCATCATTAATAGACATTTTTCATGACTCAGAGATAATTGATGTTCCTCACATCTGATTAGTACCTTCTCCAGATTAGTAAGATCTTCTTCATATGTTTCACCATGAATAGTGAAATCATCCATATATACCTCAACACAATCATGTGTAAGGTCAGAGAATATTGCTAGAACTACTCTTTGGAAAGTAGTTGGGGCATTACAGAGTCCAAATGGAAGTACTCGATAAGCAAAAGTTCCCCAGGGGCATATAAATGTAGTTTTATCCTAGTCTTTAGCTGCTACTGTTATTTGATTATATCCACTAAACCCATCTAGGAAGGAAAAGTATTTTTTCCCTTATAGATTATCAAGTACTTGATCAATGAAGGGTAAAGGGAAATAGTCCTTCAATGTAACTTTGTTTAGTTCCCTATAATCTACACATACCCTTAACTTCCCATTTTTCTTTGGTACGATAACTAGAGGTGAAACCCACTAACTGTCTAAGATGGGGTAGATGAATCCAACCTCTAATATTTTTTGGATCGTTGTTTTAACTATCTCACTCAATGCTAGGTTTATCCTCCTTTGCGGTTGCCTTATTGGTTTGATAGATTATGTAAAAATGTGATGAGTGTAGATGCTAGGATGGATCCCTTTCATGTCAGCATAATCCCAAGAAAAATATTTGGTATGTCTTTCTAGTACTTCAAAAAGTTGTTCTTCTTCCTCATTTTTCAACCAGCTGTTGATGTTTAGAATCTTCCTAGGTAGTATCATGATTTGTTTAGTGTATGGATGACTAGATTTGATTTTCTTGAATTCACTCATTAATGAGTTTAGAGGACACAAATGAAGAAGTAATTTATGGAACATGGCAATGTTATCAACAAATTCTTCTCCAAGAGGGATTACTCATGCTAAAGAACAATGGAACATGTCTAAGAAGTGTGTTTGTTGTTGTTCAGCTAGTTCTCTCACACTTTCCTGAATCATTCTATGGTCATAAAATGAGGAGGTGTCAGTAGAATGTGAAGTGGAAGCTCCATAGTGTTTATCAGAATCTATACTACAAAAGTCCTTAGATGTTGCCCTGGCAGAGTCTGTAGATTCTGGCCTAGTAGAGTTTGTAGATTTTGGTCTGGTAGAGTCCGTAGATTCTAGCCTGGTAGAGTCCATAGATTCTGGCTTGGCAGAGTCTATAGATTCTGGATATATGGTTTCATTCAGTTCTTCCAAGTGCTTTTTTAAAGTGATCATGGCTAAATATGACACATTGTTTAGTGTGTTATCTGATTCATCCACCCACAATTCTTTTATATGATTAATTGATGGTTTTTCAAGAGGATACAAAGAGATACACTTAGACTTTAAACCATTGGAGATGGTCATATCTCCTGATCTGAAATATATGAAAGCTACCACAGTAGCTAACCATGGTCTACCTAAGATGATGGGATATCCCAAGTTTTTTGATTTAGGTTGTAGCACCATGAAATCTACTAGATATTTCTAAGATTCTATTAACACTTCCACATTTTCTATTATCCCTTCAGGTTTGGTTACTAATTGATCTTCCATTTGTAAAATGGAAGTTTTGGGTTGCATTCTGATAAGAGACAATGTCTAAAGGGTATCAATTATCATGACGTTAATTACTGCTCCTAGATCCACTAGGACATTGGTAATTTTTTTCCCTCCAATTGTGACTATAATGACTGGGCTTCCTGGATCTGCATACTTCAGAACTAACAATTTCCCTACCAATAATTTAGTGACCTTGCCATCTACATGGATGGTTTTTGGATACTTTGCTTTCCTTCCAGGTGTTTTGATATAGAGATTCTTAATTATCTGGTTCAATTCAGGTATATCCCTAATAGCTTGCAATAGGGGTACCTCAATATTGATCTTCTGCAATGCATGGACCAAGTTTGATTCTGTTTGAATATTGATTTCTTTTAACCTTTTAGGAAAAGGAACTATTGGTATAGTAGTGTTTTATTTCCTTTCTTCAGGACTCATCTTGCTTTCAGTTTGTTGAGTACTTGGCTGAGATAACTTTGTTTTTTCATTTTCATCAAGTATTTCAGAAATGATAACTGGAGGTTTTTGTATGGTTTTGCCTGAACTTAAGTGTATATCAGAATACTCAATAGCTCCAATATTCATTGTTTACTCATGTTCATTGACATAAATAGGTGTTGGTTGTTTATCTTTTAGATTTGTTATGGGCTGAGTAGGCATTGTAGGTTGGTTTGATTGCCCTTGGTGCTAAATGATTGGAGGTGGCATAATAGTTTACTATTGGGGTGGTTTCCTTGGTTGGGAAAATTGCTATTGTGGACCCCACTATGGGTTCCATTGTTGATTCCATGGCTGATATTGTTGTGGCATCCACTACTGTTGTGGTGCCCATTGTTGTTGTGATGGTAGAATCATCCAAGGAGATGTTGGTGTCCACTCTTGTCCCCCCATGGGTTTTGGATTGGTGGAATTTGAGGTTGATTCCAAAAGGGTGGAAGGACTAGAACATTCCATGGTGCCATCCATGGGTTAACTTGGTTTCTTGCATTGAATTATCCTTGTGCTTGGTTTTATGGGACAAAGTTTTATCTCTATATATAATTTATTTCTTCAATAGATTGGTTTTGTGTTTTGATTTGATTCTTCAAAATAGACAATAGTGAACAATTTTTAGTGTCGTGATATGTGGTATCACAGATCCCACATGATGAAATGTTGGTTTTGTCTAAGGGACAATCTCTAAGTGCATGTTTTATTCTACACTTAGGACAGTAAATTGCTAATGGTTCTATTGCATTAGCCCTGGCTTGAAGGCCATCTAAAGTGCTATTTAATGTTACCAAAATATCTATCTTTAGATTTGCAAATTTTTCCATTATCTTTCTAACTTCATTAGATTTCCCAGCTCTCCCTCTCCTAATTCTAGGTTTTGTTCGAGAATAGTTGGTACACAGCTCATAAATTTGATCAAAAGCTAGTTTATTGATGTCTCCTCCTCCCATTAGGTTTAAAGCATCCCTAGTGTCTTCATCCAATCCCTTTAAAAAGGCTAATTTTTGGACTTCTTCAGTGAGTGGATAACTACTTCTTTTATGAGTGAATATGAACCTGTCCAAATAATCCTCTAAAGATTCATCTTCATTCTGTTTAATTTTGAGTAATTCTTCCTTTCTCTCTTGAACCCTACAGTAGTCTTGGTATTTGTTTAAGAATTCTATTTCCATGTCATCCCACATTCTAATGGAATTACCAGGTAATCCCATAAACCATCTCATGGCTGAATCTTTAAGTGTAGATGGAAATAGTTTTAATTTCTAGTTGTCTATGGTATAGTCATAGGTTTGACACAACACTTTGAACTCAAACAAAAACTAATTAGGATCTTCAGTAGATCTCCCCCAAAAATTTGGCAAATTTGCAGGTGAAATATTTTTCATGGGAGTCTGATCAGTAGGATCTATAACAATAGGAAAAGAGAAAGTCCTTCCCTATGCCAGTTGTGGATTTGGTAGATTTTGTTGAAGAGCCATATTCTCTTCTTCAGATGAAGTTTCAAAACTAGGGTTATCTTCCCACTGGATGTTTGTAGTATTGATTGTGGGTTGTTCAAGGTTTTCAAAATCTTCCTCAGCTATGGATCTTTAAAATGATTCTTCCAAATCTTTGGAAATTCCTAAGTGATGTCTTCCTATGAGAGATTGATCTTTAGGAATTTGTCCAATTAGGCTTGCTTGTGGCAGTATCCTAGTTTCTATCCTTGTTTCTATAGATCCCTGTAGATGAGTTTCACTTATGTTTTCTGATTTACTATGTGAATATGTTGAAGGAGTCTCAACCTGTGGTTCTAATGGAGTTTTTGGAATGAATCGTCCTTTAGAATCTCTGGGATGGTTCATCAACTTGAATATTTTTGGAAATTTTGTAGGTTTTCTATTTTTTTATTTTTCTCTAGACCAATAATGGTTACCTTACTAACACTGTGATCCCTGGCAACAACACCAAAAATGATGAGCTATCGTTATAACTCTCATTTAATCAATACTCAGATTGATGTCTTATCAACCAAGGTTGGTGTCTGAAGCTATTTGTAGTAAGGCTCAAGATAGTAGATCTAGATGTATACTATGTGGGGGTGTTGTGCTGGTTCTAATCTATACTTATCTAGAAATGTTTTCAGAGCTAATGAATTTACTCTTGCTGGAAACAAACAAAAGAACTTTACAAGACACTCATTTACTAAAAAGGAAATGACACACTTTGCTAGAAAAGAAATAACACACTTATTAGAAAAGAAATAACACACTTGTTTTTTGAAAAAAAATAACACATTTGCTGGAAAATAAATAACACACTTGTTGTTTGAAAGAAATAACACACTAGCTAGAAAAGAAATAACACACTTGCTAGAAATGAAATACTTTAAATAAAGGAATACTTTATGCTTTCTGAATCTAATTGTATTAAAGAAATTCAATTATTACCAAAATACTAATTAACTTAAATTCAATAATTAACATAAGATTACCTAAATACCTGTAGTAATTCTTGAGTCTGAGCAGAGTGGGCCCTTGCTCCTTTTAGATTCAGGAACAAAATTTAATCAACCTTGGAAAATATAATTCATACAAACAATTACAGCTAAAATGTATTCTGTAATACACCTTCTTAAAAAGTTGTCTTCTGTATTCTCTATTATCTATTATATCTTTGAATGTAACATGTTCTTCATTATATGTTGATACAACTAACTTAGAATAGATATGCAGTAAAATAGGGATTCCTAGTTAATCTGATCATCTGAATATAGAAGATTGGATTTTCTAGAAATCCAATTATACTAGAAAATAGGAGTATCAATTTATAATAGAACTAGAATCTAGATGTCTTAAAATACTATGAACAAATCCTTCAGAATAGCAAACAATCGATCTTCTTGACAAACACCAGCTAGAATGATTCTTCTCCTTTTATTTAGTTGCCAGCTGGCTCATTCAACTCCTTGTCTCCATTGAGTCCTTAGAGTTGACCCTGCAGAGTAAGAAGAAGTGACCTGTACAGTTCATAGATTCTAGCTTATCGAGTCCATAGATTTCAGCCTGTGAAGTCCGTAGATTTGAGCCTGCGGAGTCCATAAATTTGAGCCTGTGGAGTCCATAGTTTTGAGCCTATGGAGTCCGTAGTTTTGAGCCTATAGAGTCTGTAGTTTTAAGCCTATAGAGTCTATAGTTTTGAGCCTACGGAGTCCATATATTTGTTCCTTCCAAAGAATGATGTTGCATGTGAGTCTAAAACTTTGTCAAATGGAAATCAAAATCAAACTTCCTTTATATGCTACTGGAATCACCTATCTTTGAGAATTCCTTTTAATCAGACAATCACTAAAACATGCAATTATGTTAGACATTAATGGCAAAGTATAGGTTTAGTCTTTGGTTAATCATAAACAAAACAAATACCTATTTTCCATATAATAGTTACTTAACAACCTATGATTTTAATAAGATAGTATCCTATTTGAGATGATTCAAAAGAATTCTTGTGTCAGAATGAGCTATATTCTGAGCTCATCACCCATAAGTATAACCACCTTTTGGAAAATCAATATTATGATGTTGTTTCCTAATTATAACCACCTTTGGTAAAATTAGGTACAATGCCTTTTTATCATGCATTATCGCATCATCTAGGCATTACTATTATCATTTGCCTTATCATTTGCTTTTATTTGTGAACTTGTTGTGACCTGGTCAATTTTTCATCACCTTTTTTAGGTAGAATTACTATGAGTAAAGGTCCTAATGGGACTACATAGGTTGTGATCAATTCATGTTGAGGTCAACTCAGTCCCCTTTTTTATTATGCTCTCACCATTGTGCGAGCATTTTATGTTGATGCGCTCTCGCCATTTCACAAGTTGGACCATTTTATGTCTCTTAATCTTCAATTGAGTTGAAATACTTATAAAATTCCAAAAACATTCATAAAATTTTAAAATCTAAAAACATTTTGTTTATTTGATTGTTTTTGGTGTTTTTTGGTCTTTTAATTTACTATTTGGTCTTGCTTCTTTGTTTCCTTTTTTATAAGTACATCTTGATGGTCCACATAGATCTTGATTATTCATATTTATATCTCATGTTATTAATATGTTCTTGCTTTGTTTTTAAACATTCTTGTTCCTACTTAGATCTTGATTGTTCATATATTGATTCTACGTTAGGTTCATTCATGTTTATCTTTTTCTATCTTTGCTTTTTTGTTTAAATGTAAATAGTTGTAACTATGGTTTTGGTCATTATTTTACCATTATCCTTAGTTATAGGTATTGACATTTGAACCAGACCCACGCAATTGAAATACCATGTTCTCATAATTTATTCATACTTATGATGCCTAATTTATTTTTCTATAGTAAGAAATTTGTGCTTTGGTTTCAAGTTTAAATGTCAACACAGCTTCAATGAATAACTCTCAAGATCACTATGCATAAACTAGGCTCAATAGGTTTATCACTTAACTCTATGCTTAGACATTGCATCTATTGGCATACATCATAAGTCTAATCAACTCTTGGTTAGTTTTCATCATACCTCATTCTATTCTCCCCCAATTTTGGGTGAACTACATTGGCTTGAGGTCCATTTGGAATATGTAGGCAACACTTAGATATTAGACGTATCTCAAGTCAACTCAACCATATTCATTATTATTTTCATCTCTTTCATCACTTTGTGCATCTTAGTATGCCTAGTTTTTATGGATTTCATAGCCATTACACCATCATATCTTTGTTTGTGCCTACTCACTTTAATCTATGTTTTAAGTTATATTCTTGAACTAATTGCTTTCCAATTTTCCCTTAATGGGGCACAACATTTTAACCAAGTCATAAATCTAAATCAGCCTTATAGAGGCAATACCATTATTTATTCTTTATCAATGATCAAAATTAGCCCTACTAGGGCACAAATGTCTTATCATGATTAAATCTACTCTAATAGGGCACTTCTTATTATCATCTCTTTGGAGACCACTTTCTCTTTTTCCTCTAATTCTAAGCTCTCCACACTTTTAACCATAATGGTAATGTTTTAGTATGCAACTTGTCTTAGGATTGATCAATGCCATAAGAGTGCAACTTGCACTCTTAAATTGGGTGCATTCAAAGTGTGTCACTTATATATTTGGATTAAACACTTCCCATTCCTCCCATCATGGGGCCCGTTACACCTCTAATTACATTTTGATCATTGATGATAACCATGCATGCAAGCATTAGTTCATCTAGATTTAATATTTTCCATGGGTTAATCTCACTTTCTCTCTCTTTTTGAGAGTCCATCCTTCTCTTTCATCCCTATATGTCCTCTTTAGGGGGCATCATGGGCTATTTCCATTTTCTTCTTGACAGCTCTTTTCTTTAAAAAGACATTGCTTCACCTAAATGTCTTGCTATGCCTTCTAAAATAGGGGCAAAATGTATACATCTAATTCCTAAAACTATTTGTGTTGAAATTGTCAATATTACTTAAATTTCACTCAAATGCACAATTTAGGCCAAAATCACTAAAAACATGCTAAATAGTTTGATCTTGATGTATACAATTATTGATTTAGGCTAATGTATCCCTAAATGGGTCAATGCATTTTATGTGATTCCTAACTTTGACCAATTCATTTCATGTCAAAATGTTGATTTTGCCTTTTTATGCTCTGGATCACTCTTTTCTTCTAATTCATTAATACATGTCATGTACCTTTGTTATTTTGTGTCAACAACATCCTAAATGGGAATACGGTCTAAACATATCTAACATAGCCTTCCAATTCTTCCTGAGTCAAATTACGACCCAATAATATGACTTTTTGACCATTTTGATTAATTATGCACCAATTTCCAAAGAATTGCACTAAAATTGATTAATCTTGTTTACGCTAATTAATCTAAATCAATAGCTTAAGTGTATTTTCCATGGAGGTTATTGATTATTTCATTATTGGAAATTGATTCTCAATATTTGCATCACCTAGAGACATGATCTATGGGGTGGTATCCTTAAGCTATAAATACAACTAATATTAGGTTTATGGGCACCCATACCTAATTAATTCCCATTCCTCCTAAATCATTATGAGAATAGTTATGGATTTAATTGAAAATATTAGATTAATTCATGGCCACACATCTCAATTTTTAGATGGGCGATCATGGTTGATCTTAGCCCATTTGGAAAATCTATAAATAGAAGGGCATAAAACATCATTTTTAAGCTAAATTGTTATAAACTAATAATGCATAATTATCTCCACAATATTTATTTCTATTGATCATTGTGTTTTATTTTTAAGCTTCATTTGATATCCAAATTAGAGATTTGTTATCTTGAGCCTAGGTTATGCATAGTGGTCTTGAGATAATTGAGAAGTTTGACATCTATTATTGACAAAGATAAGAACACTAGATCAAGGGGGGAAACACCCTTAAAGCCACTCTTGGATGGTGAAATCACTTGGGAATGTAATTGGTATTTATTTATTTTATTTGTCCTTCATTATCATTTGCAAACCCCATTGGAATAGGTTAGCTTAGTTTGTTAAGTTCTTTATGCATTTTCAAAGATTTATTGACTAATGTTTGACTAACCATCTTTGTAATAAAATCCAACACTAATAATATTGAAATTAGTGGAATTAGTTTGCATATTATTGGCCCCTCCTTTATGAACAATCGTTAAGAGTGATAGCAGGTCACTATGACTTGTCCATCCAAGTAGGGTCTAATTTTTATTCTATTTATCCACTTTAGAATTTGATGGAGAAGAATGGTTTTGAGGGTTGTTTTCAAAGGTAAAATAGACCTTTTAAATGTGGGTTTCATCATTTGATTCAATTCCATGAAGTGTCTTAAATAGGATAAGAGTGTCTCAAGTATAAGGTGTTCAGTCACTCATGTTATAAGTGTTTTGATTTAAGTTATTAATTTTAGAGATTCCTAAGTGCTTCACCATTCATGAAAAATTCCCTCACCCTCCCATGATTCATATTTTATCTCTCTAAATATGGGTCCTTGTTTATATTATTTTAATAAATTCATATTTCTTACTCTAAGAAGCATAGTACAGTCTATCAATGGCCCTCTGCATGCTTGAACATTAATATTATCCCAAGTGGAAATAATAGACTAATTTAATTGTTGGCTATTTTTCCCACAAGTCAAAATAAGCAAACCCCATATAGTAAAAAAATTGATAGAGGGGTCTATTAGGATGTTATATGGTATGTCATGGTCCTTTTGATATCATTTGATATGCTATTAACCTTGGTCATAGTCAAATTTGGTCTTAAGCCATTTCATGTCACTATAAGGTCACATTTGAGCCATTAATGAACTTTGTATGGTTTCCATTGGTAGATAAGTGTCAAAAAATACCTTTCAATGTCCAAAATGTCATATTATTATCAAGCATGCTAGTTTTAATTGAAAATATGCAGGTTCATGAGTCAGATCAAGAAAATAGTTAGAAAAGAGGAGGTTTTAGGTAATTATACGACTTATGCAGGTGATTTGGCATGTGTGGAAGGTTTTAAAATAAATATTTAAATTACATGAGTTCATTTACACATTTTATTTGCTTTTTAAGTCAAAAATGGACCAAATCCCTTCTACTCCTCCATCGCTCTTCTTGGCTTGTAAAATTAGTCAATAGGTTTTCCCATAGTATAGACAACATGAGTTGTTACATGTACAATTCATTAGAGGGTTTTTATTTCACTTATTATACTTCACATTTATAATAGTATTTAAAATATTGGTTGCCTATGATTTATGAACCAATGCTAAGAAGTTGACTACTCCTTTATGCATGTTTATCCCCATACCCTGTAAGTTTTCTCCTTGTTTGAGTTGGTCCATAAAAATCACTTAATGTAATTGTTTATAAGGGATGTGTACATCCTTATTTCATGGTTTCCATATTTTTTTTACACATGTGGAGGTGATTTGATGAGCCAAACATCTCATGTTCCTAATTGAGATCATCAATGAAATTATAGGCATGTTCCATCAACTGTAGAGGTTTTCCTTCCTATAGTGGTTTCAAGTAACGATATATTGATGTTTAATGCTTCTCAAAATTCATATCAATAACCTTCCTTGAAAAGATAAATATTAAAGGTTTCACATGGAGGTCACAATCAAGAACATGTTAACATAGTTATCTCTCTACATATATTCACCTATAGTCAGGTGAATGAGGTGTATGAAGATTTTGAAGAAATTCATGGAGATGTAATAAGGGGATTCAATATGCTGAACATACTCTTGGAACATGAGTAATTAATCCAATCCATTCAAATGATAGGTAATATATTGTGATAACCAATTCAAACTATATACATAATCTTGTAGTCTAATGTACACCTACAAGTACCCTACAGGAAAATAATCACATTAAAGTGAAGTATTTGAACTAGTTTGAACTCCTTCAAGGAGTAAAGGATACACTTAAATACTTTGAGAATGTCTATAACTGGTTGGAGAACCATAAACTATGCATATTATCCAAGTTCTACCTTCACTATCCTTTGTCACACCTGCATATGCACGTACAAATCTCCATAGAGGTTTGAATAGTTGAAATGCAAATGATGAAGCATGTTGGAGACCTTCATAGAGGTTGAAAAGTTAAGGAATGTAATAGCAACCAATAGTGGAGCTATAAAGTGGTAGGTAGACTTGGGAAGTCATTTCAAGTTAAGAAGTTTATTTCATGGATGCATTACCTTAAATACTCCTAAATAGGGCCTTGTCCATTTGTGGTGCCATCATAATGTGGTATGACATGAGGTATAGATAGTTCTAGGTGACTCCATCATGTATCCCTCATATAAGAGTGAGACCTTGAAAAATAAATTGAGGGTTTGATGAAAGGAATATGATGTTAGGAGGCCTCCATTCTAGACATTCTTATATTATATAAGGTCAGTGTTCCCTATAGTCTATTGAACTTCTAAGTGACCTTACAATCAAAGGAGGAAATATAGGAGCATATCCCCATGGAAAGTGAGCTTATTAAAGTGACAATAACAATGGGGGTTCAAAGAATATTAAGAAGGTATGAATTATAGGGTCTTGACCTTTATCATCACCTATAGGTTTACCTTGCCCTCAAAAAAATCACCTACAGTCTAAATATAGGTACCTGCAAGCTCTTGAGATGAACCTAGAAGTGAGAACCCTAAAAACATGAACACTTATAGGTTTAATATTATTCCAAAGGATTAAAATGAACCCTAGGATGTTTTTCATAGATATCAAAGGTTTTAAATCATTTATAAGACCTATTTTTCTCTAAGAATTTCTAATTACATTTGACTATAGTATGATAGTTCTCTAAAATATGACTGTCATGTTGGCCTAACATGTGTATGATGAGAATAAGTTTAAATGATTAACAAGTGGCCTTAATAAATTCAAAGTGGTATTAAATCAAGAGACATTATGTCTAATTTTTTAATACATACCTACAGGCATGTCACTTTCTAAGTAAGGAAACATAGCACACAATCAACCACTCTTACCTAGTCAAGCAAAGGTGAGGGCACTTTGAGTTGAAAATGAAGCATGATTATTAATCATGATTATAAATTACTCAAAATTTATAATTACCATCTCATGAATTCTAAATATAATTAAAAATGGAAATATTTGGTTCTCAAGTACACCTAAAGTAAACACACTAACCCTACATGGTCAGTGAGTTCTACAGAAGTTTGTCTTGGGTTTTGTGGTATTTGAATATGATAAGAGTGTGTTCTAACCCTATAAATTTATACAAAAGGTATCCATAACCCACCCAATCCTCTAATAGACTTTTTTTACCTAATTTAATAGGGTAACTTCCCTTTGTTCTATCTCAAATAGAGAACACTCTCAGATGAACACACCCTACAAGTTTAATAATCATATAAGGATAAAGTGAGTTAAATACTAATGAAGCCTTGAATATAGGTGTAGGAAGTTGTTTTCAACATGAAAAATCATGAATAAGGCCTCAAAGCACTAAGAGACCAAACAAGGTGGCCTAAACCCACATAGGTGCAGTCAAACCTACTAGGCCTAGTCTAGGCCTAATGCCTAAAAAGGATCTAATACCAATTATAGGGTCAATTGAGAATTATAAGGCATTGGAGAACCTCCATAGGGAGTTATAAGGTGATTTTGAGCTTTATCATGCAAATAAGGTCACAAAGAAGTCATTCTTCACTTGAGATCATGATAGGGTATACAAAATTCAAGTAAGAACTTGAAAAGACAAATATGGAAGCTCATATCTATATGGATGCCTAGCATGGGAGTCTGAGGAGTTTGGATATATTAGATAGGGTCCTAAACAAGGATCTAGTGGAACTTATTCAGGGTTTGGACATCAAAATTTTATGAACTATCCTTAAGGGGTAAAACCACTTAAAACCCTTCAAAACCCTTGGTAATGACCTGATAGGGAAGAATTCTATAGAAATGCATCTAAAATGTATAGTTTGGGTAGGAAAGTGATTTGGACTTGTATAGGACTCCTCGAGGATCCTTCCCATCAAGTTGTATTCTACCCTATTTGTATGGATAGGGTATAAAACAAGTTTTCTTGATAGTTTTTATGCTTTGATGGTAAAAAGAGTTATAGAATATTAAGATCACTTTGGGAGATAGAATGACACCTAATATAACTTCTCATACTCATTTCTTGGTTCAAAAAATTAGGCAAGCACCTCTATAAGCACCTTCACTTCAAGCAGTCAAGAATGACATAGTGAATGAAGAGTGATCACCAAGTGAGAAGGTGATAATTCCAATTGGGAGGCCTTTTAAGGTCTGTTTGATGGATCTAAGGATAGGATGACTCTTGACAAGTGTCATACCAACCTTGTATCAAGTGGTTTGATAAATTGAAAACCATTTTGGTGCCAAGTGTGAAGGATGACATTCAATATAGGTAATGAAAACTATTAGCCAATTTTTACACCCAAGTTTTGCATATTTCATTTTGGCTAAGTGCAGCATTCTTAATTTGTTTATCCCCATAGCAAAGTGTCAGGTGTTATTTCCTTTGAAAGCCTTTGTTTGATCTTTTTACAAGTGTTATTTTGGTCTTTTTGTAAGTATTATTTCTTTTGTCAAGTTTTTACTTTGGGTTTTTTGTTCAAGTCTCAAAGGAATTGTTTTGAACTTTTTATTCAAAATAAAAAGTCTGAAGGAATTGGTCCTTTGAATTTTTTTGAAGGAATTGTTTTAGACATTTTTTCTGAAACAATATTTTTGAAGGAATTTGATCTTTCAACTTTTATGAAGGAATTGTTTTGGAAATGTTTTTTGAAATAATATTTTCAAAGGGTCTTTTTTTCATGGAAGTGTCATTTGATATTTTTCTGAAGGGACATTTTCAATTTTGCCAAAGGGTCTTTTCTCTTGCAAAGGGACACTTTCAAGAAGTTTGAAGGGACACTTTCAAAAAGTTCAAAGGATCATTTCTCAAGCAAAGGGATACTTTCAAAAAAAATTAAGGACAATTTCAAATTTCTGAATGGACACTTGAAAAAAGTTCAAAGGGTCTTTTCTCAAGAAAGTGTCTAGTTCAAGATTTCCAAAGGGACACTTGTAAAAAATTCTAAAGGGTCTTTTCTCAGGAAAGTGTCCAATTCAAGATTTCAAAGGGACATTTCAAGATTTTTGAAGGGCATTTTCAAGATTTTTAAATGGAAAACATAAAAGGGTCCATGATAAAATTATCCAAGAAAATGCCCCAAAGGAATGCTCCCAGTATAATGATGGTTATATAGACGTCAAATTCAAGGGGATGAGCTAGCTATTAGCATTTAAACAATGGGTCCCAAGCAAATTAATGGTCCTCACCAAAATTCTCAAATATCTAAGGTCTCACATTATTCATTCACCAAAGCATATCAGAGGGTTCATCTCACCATTTATCAAATCAAGATCTGAGTCATTTTTTGATGACCAATCAAAGGAACAATTGACTAAGGGGTTTGTAGGATTTGAAAATTCAACTAAGGTCAATCTAGGGAGATATCTCAAGGGATATTCTTAGACATACACATGGATCCATCATTTTGAAAAATATTATGAAAGCATGCACATAAACTCCAAGTGATGCCTCTCCAAGGCCAATAGAATGAAAAGGGCTCTTCCCCACGCCATTACACACCTTAGTGAGCTAGTGATAAGTTTTTAGTATCAAGACAAATCCATAATAAGTGAAATCATTTGTCATAGCTTCATTGAAGCCATTTCAAAATATCTTCCATTGGTGAAACCATTGGGGAAGCATCTTTGAGAGAGCAGGCAAATTGTGTAACCACTTGAGGTGACATAGATCAATCAAATAGCCTAAATGAACATCATTTTAAAATATGGTTATAGCTAAAGATGGAGACTTCTACTAGATTTATTCCTATTTTTGGTGAAAAATGCCTCCTCCTCTCTCTTTCTTTTTACTATAAACATAACCCTTTGGCTAGTGTAAGAAAAACCACACAGTGTATGAAGAAGCCCTACTGGATTGATATTATATTTTGCCTTTAAGAATTAGTAAAAGTCTTTTCTTTCTAGTTCTAAACAATTATCTAAGCATGTAATTGATGTATAGTGATAGTAAGTGATGATTTTCCATCCTTCTGTCCTTTACCCTTCACACTTGAGAAACATTTCTTAGTCTAACAGGTCATATAGAGTGTGTTTAAGTGTGTTGAATTCCTATAAGTGTATAATTATTCTTGGAATGTGCAATTTGACTATTAGTTCATTTGACTTGTGTCATTTTATACATCTCACCTTTATATTCAAATACTTATGTTAGAACCCCTTAGAGCTTGAAAATAGTTTATGAATTTTTTTGTATTGTGTATTAAAATATGATATTTACGTGGAAGATAATCTTGGTGCATCACCAATATTAGAGTAGGTTTTCTTTTGTGCAATTTCTAACTCTTTTCATTTAAATCAAATTGGTTTATACAGAGGTTATTTTATAGAGATACATTCAGGGAGCTAGCCCTTTAAATATAGAGGTTCATTTCCTCTATAAGCATACCCACATACTTGGAAATGTTCCAATGTTTCCCAAATATGGAAGAAACTTAAACACTCTCTTCTAGGGTGTAAGATTTGGAGAGAACAATTTTGACATGCCCAGTGGGATCACTAGTCCTAATTATTTACATGTTAAGGTGAATGATGGTCTTGACAAGCTTAAGTTTGTAGAAATATTCTTAATCCAATAATTGGTGATTCTAAAAGGTGAGAATATCTAGTTGTAGATCAAGTTTCCCATGGTATACTTCATGGTCCTCACTAGGTCATCTAGTATTTTTTATCAACCCCTCTAGCTGAAACTCTTCTTGAAGAACAACACCCTAAATCATTCCTAATACTTATAGATCCTAGACAAGGAGGTTTTGAAGAAGAAGTTGAAGATATAAGAGATGAAGAGGAAAAAAGATAAATGGAATGGTAGTAACCTTTCCTATCCTTCAACACCCAAAATCCAATTGACCTTCCTACATATGACCCTATTTCTCCCAATGCTACTAAGAATCTCCCTAGTTTCAATGAAGAGGGTTCTATTACCTCATCTAAGCATATTAGGGACATTTAAATTTTTTGTAACTTCCATAATGTCAACTGAGGTAACATAGCCATTAGATTACTTGTCATGTCTCTAAGAGGTAAGGCTCTTGACTGGTATAGGACTTTGGAAGGTGGTTGCATTACAAGTTGGGATGGCTTTGGAGAATTGTTGGTAACTAGATTTGAGAATAAGAGTGACCATACTTCGCTAATCCACTAGCTAAATGTGATAAAGAAAAGTCCTAACGAATCTATGGGAGATTTTAATGAAATATTTCAAAGGACATGTCATAATTTTCTACCTATCATGAGACCTCTTCCTAGATTTGTGTTTCCCACTTATCTCAAGGCTATCGGTACTAATGTGGTAATAATTTTGTAGTCAATGTGATGATCTACCCTACCAGATGCATATGAGATAGCCATTGAAGCTAATAATATATTGATACAAGATAGAAATCTACCTACAATATTTTTCATGCCTTTGTTGTCTCATAGTTCAATTGAATCTCCAAGCATAGCACAAGTTACTAATGCCAATGTCAAGCCAAGAACCTTTCCCAAAACTATGGATAATGATATGGAAAAAGATGAGGAAATCCAGTCATTACACTCTCAACTCAAGCAAGCTCAGTTCTAGGCAAGTGTTCCACCTAACCATCTATCCTCAACAAGGCTATAAAGACCCACCCCAATAAAACTAGCAAGGAAGAGGACAAGGTAAACAAGGTTTCAATAGGCATCCCAATTCCTATAATCCTTATTCCACCCCTTCCATGAAGGCTATTTTTCTAGTGCATGCTAACCTGGTCTAAGGGGAGGATCCTTTAGACCAATGAGGAAAAATTTGACGTTAGTTTATGCATGATGGTGGATAAGATGGCCAAGATTTGGTGGCATAATAATAATATACTCCATACATGACATCAAAAGAATTGAATCACATGTAAAGGGGTATTCATGGAGAAGGTAGTAGCTAGAGTGTAGGTATGATGAACTTTTAAGCAAAGGATGATTATGTGTTGAATCAAAACACATCAATTTAAGCCAGCATAAGAGCCAAAAAATATCTCTAAGAGATGTTTTAGGACTACATGTGACTCTAAGTGATGTCTCCCCAAAGCCATAAAGTGTGAATCCTAGTGCAATACCTACTACCATTCATGATCCTCAAAAAAGTTAGAATACAAGTAGGGTTGTCAAGTTTATAATGCAGTAGGTTCAAACTCCCTCACTACCTTCAAGAATGAGAGAAAAGATTAATACTTCCCCTCTAAACATTATTTATCCTTTGAAGAATACCAAGACAAGCATATCTATTTAGGAAGTCTTGTATTTGTTTGGTCAAAAGGAGCTCTTACAAGAACATCTCATGAGCATTCATGTAGCCCCCCAAACTTCAAAACATAATAGTGTAGCCCTTACCAATACTCTAAGTCATGTCTTAGATCCCTCCACCAAATCTGAAAAGCTTCCACCCTTCTACTTCACACTCATTGTGGGAGATAAGTTGGTTCATAATTGTATTATAGATAGTAGAGCTATTACCACTGTCATGCCTAATGTGGTGGTTGATAAATTGGGATTGAAGTATGAACCACATAGTAAAGGTGTTTTGTATCTTGATGGGACTCCAACCAAGATAGTGGGATTGGTCAGAGGTCTAAAAGTCTTTCTACATGATTTCCAAAGTTTCCCCATTATATAAGACATTGTGCTGGTAGACCTTCTAGCTCATTTTGTTATCTACTTATCAAGGGACTTCATGGTTAAGATAAGAGGGTACCTTTATGTTAATTGGTATTTTCTATCTCTTATAACAAGATATGGAAATAAGGTGACTATAAGGACACAACCCTTAGCAAGGTTTCATAATGATCCATATATGGATATAAGTTCAAATAAGAATTATTTAATTAGTAAATAAGAAGAAGGTATCATGGATGGTGAAGCATCCCCCCTTAAATGTATTTTTGAACTTTTCCTTGATAAATACAACACTAAAATGCATAGACTTATCCATATACATTCATATAAGAGACTGATTTGGGATTTTATTGTATGCATGAAAAAGATGTTTCAATTGCTTCACTCACTAATGAAGATCATAAACTTGAAGGGATTTGGAAAATGTTTTTTGATGGCTCAAAAAACAAAGTAGGTGTAGGGGCCATCATTATGTTAGTTTCTCCATAAAATAATCAATACTACTCCTCATATAAATTCCACTTTAGTTGTACCTACAATATGGTAGAATATGAAGGCCTAATTCATGGCCTCTAATGGG
Source organism: Torreya grandis (assembly GCA_037957365.1). NCBI lineage: Eukaryota > Viridiplantae > Streptophyta > Pinopsida > Cupressales > Taxaceae > Torreya > Torreya grandis. The sequence goes on from JARHVA010009386.1 coordinate 50,475, forward strand.
CAAAGAAGAGAGGGATCAAGAATTTGAAGGTTGATGGGGATAGTGAGTTGGTCATCCACCAAGTGATAAATAAATCTACAACCAAGAATCCCTTGTTTTAATCCTATAAGCATAGGGTACGATACCTACTTAAATACTTTGATGCCTTCAACATACAACCCATACCAAGAGTTTCAAATAAACATGTTGATAGATTGGTTGCCATAAGAGCATAGTTTGATGTAGTTGTTAATGTAGGAAATGAGAAAGATCAGTCTCATATCAAGGTCATTTTGAGGCCTTCTATTCCAGATAATGAAGTGTCATGGTAGGTGTTTGAAAGTGATGAACTCATTGAACACTTCTTACAAAATGAGCCTCAAGGAACCAAAATAGATTGCATGATCAATATGAAGAATAAGTTATTCAGTTGAAGATAAACAAGATACCTAAGGCACTTATTACTTTGGATAGTATTTTTAATGAAAATGATCAAAATAAGAAAGAAAGAGTGAGCATTTCAAAAAAAAAAGAAAACTATGAGAGAGTCATGATTTACAAGGACAAGCTTCTAAAAATTTGTAAGATATGTTCTTTGTCTGAGAGGTAGGCCTTTATTGAATTATGCAAAGAGTTGCATAAAATATTTGCTTGGGAATATCAATATTTGAAAGGGTTTGATCCAATTCTAGCTCATCACACCATTGACTTAGAACCTGAAGCTAAACTAGTTAGACAAAAATAAATGCATATCAATCCCAAGATATAATAACTCATGAAGAAAGAGTTAACCAAGTTGATTGAGTCTAGGATTATCTTTCCTATCAAACACTCAACTTGGGTGGCTAATCTTGTACCTGTCTAAAATAAGAATGGAGAGATAAGAATTTGTGTGGATTTTCAAGACCTTAATAGAGTGTCTATCAAGGATCATTATCCACTGCCTTCCATGAAACAAATTTTTCAAGTTGTTTCAGGTTATCAATGCTTCTCACTTCTTGATGGTTATTTAGGTTACAATCAAATACTGGTAAATGAAGAAGATTAGTTCAAGATAGCCTTCACTACAAAATGAGGGACCTTTTCTTATAGGAAGATGCCTTTTGGTTATCCAATTCTAGAGCTACATTTCAAAGGGTAATGGACATGGATTTTAAAGGTTTGATCAATACGTTTCTACTTGTGTACCTTGATGATATAAATATTTTTTCAAAGGATGTTACTGATCATATAGAACATCTAAAGTAGGTGTTTGAGAAATGTATGGAGTATGAAATATCCCTTAATCTAAAAAGTGCATATTTGATGTCCATAAAGGTAAGTTATTGGGTCATATTGTTTCAAAATAAGTCTTGTCTATTGACGCCAAGAGGATTGAGGATATTCTAGGCTTGTCTTTGCCTCAACACAAGAAAGGAATTCAAAGCTTATTGGGGAAAATAAACTTTGTAAGAAGGTTTATTCAAAGATTTGAAACTATGGTAAATATTATCACAACCATGCTTAAGAAGAACCAAGCTTTTTATTGGAAAAAGGAAGGTAAGAGTAGTTTTGAGGCAATCAAACAAGTAATTGTAAAATCTCCTACTCTCTTGAACCTAAACTTTTCCAAAAATTTCATACTCTATACCTTTTCTAACCTTGATACAATCTCAGCTATGCTTATGCAAAATAATGATGAAGAGGTAGAGCAACCAATTGCATTCTTTAGTAAAGGATTGAAATATTATGAGGTCAAGTATACATTTGTTGAGAATCAAGTTCTAATAGAGATAAGAGGATTGAAAAATTCAAACACATGGTTTTGAAAAATAAGATACATGTCATGGTTTCTCATCCTAACACTAAGGAGTTTCTCCTAAGTAAGGACCTTAATGAAAAGTGAGTTGGGTGGATTACCAAATTAATGGACTATGATGTGGATATTAAGGTGACAAACTTGGTAAGAGGAAAAGGGTTATGTGAGAATTTATCTTTAGATTTTAAAGATCCAAAAGAGAAAGTATTTATCAACCAAGTTTACCCCCAACTAGCTGATCACATACAAGTTCAAAGTTAGACACAAGACATCATTAGTTTTATTCAAAATGGTGGGTGTCCCAATGGATTAAACAAGTCTCAAAGGAGATATTTTAGATTGAAGACCATTCCGTACTATCTTTTAGATGGTATTCTCTTTAGGAAATATGTGAATGGTGTGTTGTTGAGGTGTGTTAATAGTGATTAATTTGATTACTGCTAGAAAAGTTTCACAATGGTACAGATGGAGGTCATTTCTCTCCTAGGATGATAACTGCAAAGATAATGGGGGGCTGGTTACTATTGGCCTAATATTTTTAAGGACTATTCTATTGGGATAAGATGTGTCCTCAATGTTCCTTATTTATAGGCAAACAGAAACATGTATCCCTTCCATTGAATCCTATCCAAGTATACCAGCCTTTCATGCAATGAGGCCTTGATTTCATTGGTGTGATCAACCCTCCATCAAGTGTTGGACACAAATGGATATTAAATGCTACTAACTACTTCACAAGATGGATAGAGGCTATTGCATTGAAGGAGGTAAGTGAAAATGATATCTTGGAGTTTTATGAGAACATTATAACTAGGTTTGGAGTTCCCCATGCTATCATTTTTAATAATGCACTTGATTTCATAAGTGGTAAAATTTTTGATTGGGTAGATAGGAATGGAGTTTAATTGAGTACATCATCTAACTATTATCCTTAAGGTAATGGATTGGTTGAATCTAATAACAAGAAACTCATCAAGATCATCAAGAGGACATTAGAGAACAATAAAAAAAGTATGGCACAACAAGTTGAAGACAACCTTATGGGCTAATAAGATTACTCCTAAGAGATCAATTTGTAAGTTTTCCTTTGTGCTTGTCTATGGGAGAGAGGCTAGGTTATCCATATCTCAATAACTCCCTACTCTATAACTTGCATAGTTTATAGAACTACTTGAAAATACTCAAATTAAAGTTATATTGATAGAACCAATGTTATTTCAAGAAGCAAGAGACAATGCACACAAAGCCATGGAGCACCACCAAGCACTCATGAAGAAGTCCTTTGATAAAATAGAAAGTGTAAGAGTGTTAAAAAAAGGTGACTTAGTCCTAAAATGAGATGAGGATAGAGCAAAAATAGGTAGACATATAAAGTTTCATACTTTGTAGAGTGGCCCTTACATCATTAACAAGTGCAAGTAAAGCAACTCCTTTCAGCTGACCAAGATGAATGGAGAAGAATTGTCTATCCCTGTGAATGGGATACATCTAAAGTTTTATTATTAGTCCTTGAAAGACATGCTTTTTAAATAGTATATTAGGTGTGTGTGTTTGGTCTAGTTTTATTTTGGCTTTTTGTTGTGTTCCCTAAGTGCTTTGTAGCATAAGTGTGTTTCCTTCCTTTTGTTTGGTGTGTGTCTTTGCATTTGTGAATGTGATCAACCATATTGCGTATTTTTTTTTGAGCCAAGGGTTTTTTCAAGTAATTTTTTTGGTGGATATATGCATGACTCCATGCCCAATGGAAGGATTTAGGCAACTGGTCTTAGGCATAGTAGGCATGCCACCCCTAGGAATTGCCAAGAATGTTAGCCAATTTTCACACCCAAGTTTTGCATCTTTCATTTTGGTTAAGTGTAGCATTCTTAATTTGTTTATCTCCATAGCAAAGTGTCAAGTGTTATTTCCTTCGATAGCCTTTGTTTGGTATTTTTGTAAGTGTTATTTTGGTCTTTTTACAAGTGTTATTTTGGTCTTTTTACAAGTGTTATTTCTTTTAGCAAGGTTTTGCTTCAGGTTTTTTGTTTAAGTCTCAAATGAATTGTTTCAAATTTTTTGTCTGAACAAAAATTTTGAAGGAATTGGTCCTTTGCATTTTTTTTGAAGGAATTATTTTAGACATTTTATCCAAAAAAATCTTTTCGAAGGAATTGGCTCTTTCAACTTTTCTGAAGGAATTATTTTGGACATTTTGTCTGAAATAATCTTTCTAAAGGGTCTTTTTCTCATATAATTGTCATTTGAAATATTTTTGAAGGGACATTTTCAATTTTTCCAAAGGATCTTTTCTCTTGTGAAGGGACACTTTCAAAAATTCTAAAGGGGCACTTTCAAAAAGTCTAAAGGATTATTTCTTAAGCAAAGGGATGCTTCTTTATCTTGTAAAGGGACACTTTCAAAAAGTATGAAGGGACACTTTCAAAAAGTCTGAAGGGACACTTGCAAAAATTTTGAAGGGTCTTTTCTCAAGAAAGTGTCCAGTTCAATATTTTCAAAGGGACACTTGCAAAAAAGTTTGAAGGGTCTCTTCTTGAGAAAGTGTCCAATTCAATATTTTGAAGGGACATTTCAAGATTGTTGAAGGGAATGTTTAAGATTTTTTAAGGGTGAAAATAAAAGGGTCTACAAGAAAATGGCTCAAATGAATACTCCCAATAGAATGATGGTTATATAGACATCAACTTCAAGGTGATGAGCTAGCCATTGGAATTTAAATAATGGGTCCCAAGTAGATCGATGGTCCTCACCCAAATGCTCAAAGATCCAAGGGATCACATTATTCATCCACCAAATTAGATTAGAGGTTTCATCTCACCATTGATCAGATCAAGATCCAAGTCATTTTTTGATAGCCAATCAAAGGAACAATCAATTGAGGGGATTTTTAAGATTTGAAAATTTGACTAAGGTTGAGCTAGGGTGACCTTTCAAGGGATGTTTGTGGACATACACATGGATATATAATTATAACAAATTCCATGAAATCATGCACATAGACTCCAAGTGATTCCTCTCCAAGGCCAACAGAATGAAAAGGATTCTTCCCCACATCGTTGCACACCTTAGCAAGCTAGTGAGAAGTTGTTAGTATCAAGACAAATACACAACAAGTGGAGTCATTTGTCATAACTATATTGATGCCATTTCAAAATACCTTCCACTAGTTCAACCATCAGGGAAGCATATTTGTGAGAGCAGGCAAACTGTGTAACCATTTGAGGTGACATGGATCAATCAAATGGCCTGAATGAGCATCATTTACAAAGATGGTTGTAGCTGAAGATGGAGACTTCTAACAGATTGATTCCTCTTCTTGGAAAAAAAGGCCTCCTCCTCTCTCTTCTTTTCTAATATAAATATAGCCCTTGGGATAGTGCAAAAAAAAAATAACCACATAATGTATAGCGAAGCCCGGCTAGATTGATGTTATATTTTGCCTTTAAGCATTAGTAAAAGTCTTTTCTTTCTAGTTTTGAACAATTGTCTAAGCATGTAAGTGACATATAGTGATAGTAAGTGATGATTTTCTATCCTTCATGGTTGAGCAAAATTTCTTAGTCTAACAGGTCATATAGAGTGTGTTCAAGTGTGTTGAATTTTTGTAAGTGTATAATTATTCTTGGAATGTATAATTTGCCTTTCAGTTCATTTTCCTTATGTCATTTTATACATCTTGCCTCTATACTAAAATACTTGTGTTATAACCCCTTAGAGATTGAAAATGGTCTATGCATGTTTATGTATTGTGCATTAGAATATGATATTCATGTGGAAGATAATCTCAGTGCATCACTAATCTTAGAGTAGGTTTCCTTTTATGCAATTTCTAACTATTTTCCTTTAAATCAAACTAGTTTAGATAGAGGTTGTTTTGTAGAGATACATTTAGAGAGATATACATTTAAATATATAGGTTCATTTCCTCTATAATAATACCCACATTCCTATAAATGCTTCAATGTTACCCAAATATGGAAGAGACTTAAACACTCTCTTCTAGGGTGCAAGACTTAGAGACAATAAGAACACTTGTTCAAAAGAATATCAATGATTAAGGACACATCCAATGCATGTTAGAGCATGTTTCTAACCTCCCATTAATTTTGTAATTATGTCATCTATCTTTAGTCTACTATGGAGTTCTCAAGAGAAGCTAATGTTGAGGGTAGTTTCAAGAAGCCAGCTGAGAGACTCTACACCAAGTTTGAGGAGATTGATGCTTTTGAGGGATATTTTTCTAAAGAAACCTTACATGGTCTATTTCATAATGTATTATCCTACAAACATAACTCCTTCTCTTAGTTTGAAACCTATTTTTGGGACTCTTAAGATTCATTATTCTTTCTCCTTTATCACATTCTATAAGTACTAGCCATTTTGGCTTGTGATTTCTAATTCCACACCATGTATGGCAAAGCCATATGTTTTATTTTTTTTTAGGAAATTATATGTTTAATTATTAAGTAAATAAAGGGTCTAAGAAATGTAAACTAGTAAATAAATATGGCTTAATTAACCTACTAATTTGTGTAAATAGATATTATTTTGCCTTTTTCTAAATATAACAGTAGCTAAGAGAAATTAGAACTTAGCTTATTTTGACTAATCTAGGCTAAGATAAAACCTAATATTAGAGGAGTAGGAATAGAAAATAGGTTAGAAAAGGTTTTTTAAATTTATTTATAAGTTGTATAAGAGTGATAAAATTGGACACCCTACTGTCTGACACTGTAGTCTTATTTTGGCACTGTTGTCTTGAGGCTAAATTTTTTTTGGGTTCTGCCTGACAAGTCTGTGTTACCTTGTCTATGAAATTTTGAGGCCTAAAAGCCTATGGAACTCATTGTGAATTTGATTCAATCTTTGAAACCTTTAGGATCTCCTAGTAATTAAACTAAAATTGAAACTTAGGGAAAGAAGAGAAGGGTTTAATGTGTAAAGGATACACTGGATGCACTTCACACCCTATATGTGGGCATGATGCCTACATACCAATACTCTAAAGAGGGATCAAGCTAATGTAGTTATCTCATTAAAGTTTTTGGTTCAATAATGTGTGATGTATGTAACTAGATGTGAAACTAGATGTACTTTGGATGACTAGGGACTGGTATGAGTGTTTGAATAGGCTTGAAATGATCTTGGAAGGTTGTATACAAAGAATAGGGAAGAGTGATTGAGTTTACTTTCTTGTATTCTTGCTTCTTTCCTATAAATGAGTGTCAACCTTTATAAATGGACTTTGAATGGCATTTTATAGGGTAATTAATGATAATGGGTTAAATGAAGTTGTATTAGTCCAATAAAGAAAAAGATAAAGATTTGGGAAAAGCTAACCAATTGAGGTAAAAATGAGCTTGGACAATAGCACTAGAAATAAGACACCTTAAGTTCCAATGTTCCTGTCTAAGTTGGGATTTATTATCCTAAGGGGATGAGACCTAGGGGAATGTATCTAGGTTTGAGAGGGCTGCTTGGGTCTTAAAAAGATAATTTTGGGAAGCTACAGATGACTAGGAATCAATGAAAGAATAGCCTGAAAGGGTTGTGTGAGCAAGAAAAAGGAGCTATAGGTTGGGTGATATTAGCCATGCCTAAGTCATCTAATTTTGCATTTTATATGACTACACCCTAGTGGTTTGATGTTTTAATTTGCCTTTTAATAAAAAAATAAATCTAATTTTAAGTTGACAAACATATTTTATGTTTGATGTTTTAATTTGCCTTTTAATAATAAAATAAATATAATTTTAAATTGACAAACATCTTTTATAAGTGTGCAAAGTGATGAATGGTGAGGTCTAGTGATAATCTTCTATTCTAACTTCTCCTCGTCCTTTGATGTCTAGTGCAATACGTTCTCATTCTAATAGGTCATATAGAGTGTAGGTAGTGTGTTTTTCTCCCTTAAAGTGTGCAAGTTTCCTTAGAGTCTAAAATCTAACCTCTAGTCTACTTACCTTGATTTATCTCATGCATATCACCTCTATATTAAAATACTAAAGTAATAACATCTTAGGACTTTGAAGCTAGTGTTGTAGGTCTTGTTTCTTAGTTCAAGAAGTATGATAACATAATGGATATATTTATGGTGTATCACCCCCATAGGATAGTTTATTTTCATGCAGACTATGAAATAGGAATTTGACTCAAAAGAGGATGGTTAGTATGGTGTTAGTTCTAAAATGAAAACAAAATGAAATAAACACACTAATAACATAACATCTCTAGGCCTAGACACTAGGGAGATCTTATTTAACAAAATAAAATGACAAACACAACTAAAAATAAAGGAACCAAACACAAAAATTCTTTCACCTTCCTTGGATGCTCTAAATGCTTTTGTAATGATGGTTTGCTCAGCTTGTGCTCATGAAGTCTTTATCAAAAGAGGCTTGGTTATCCCCTCTTCTCCTTGGCACCTTATGGCTTATGGTTTGGCTTGGTTTGGAATAAATTTAGCATGGTAACACTAGTAGTAATGGCTTCTTGAAAATATTTGTGCATTAAAAATTTTCGCCAAAATAGCTTAGAAATGATGTTTGAGGCCTCCTATTTATAGATTTTTGAGAATGTCTAGAATCAACATAAACCATCCATCTCAAGATTGAGATGTGTGGTTGAGGATTAATTCAATTTTTAGAATTAAGTTTGTAATTATACTCATCATGATATTGGAATAAGTGGTAATTAAGAGGTATGGAGGGCATCATGGAAGGCATTGATGAGGCATGGGAGGCATGCATCCTGATATTTGTGGCATTTATAGCCTAGGGATGTCTTCCCTAGAAATGAGGTCACTTGATGATGTAGATATTAAATATTCATTTTTAAAAACAAGTATTCAACAATTTTCCATGGAATTCTTGATTAGGCTCTAACTTGAATTAATTATCTCTTAAGCATGTTTAAGCACTTTATGCACAACTTACTCAAATTGATTAGAATGCTTTGTTATTGGTATAAAATTTGAATGGATTAGAATTGAAAGGCAATGTTAGATGCATTGGAACTGTATTCCCATTTAGTATGTTACCAAAAAAAAATAACAAATTCATGTGTCTTGTGCAAAATATTTGATAGGAAAGAGAAATCCAGAGCATCTAGGTGCAAAATTAGCATTTTGACTCGAAATGAACTGATCAAAGTTAGCTATCCCATAAATTACATTGACCCATTTAGGGATACCCTAGCCAAAAAAGGTACTTGAATATATCAATTTTAACACTTTTAGTGTGTTTTAGTGTTTTTAGGCCAAATTGTACATTTTGGGTGGAAATTGATCAAAACCCTGATTAGAAGTTATCAGTGGCTAGATTTAGCTATTTATAGGTTTCCCGTATTTAGGAAGGCATTTAAAGATATAATCATAGTAACATCTTCTCAAAAAATGAAAATTTCTTGTATGCCTACAACTGCAATGATGATAAACTAACTATATGATGCCTCCTCAAGAGAACAGTTAGCACAAGCAAATCAACAAATGGTCCCTTGAAAAGAAAGAAGTGATATGAGGGAACTAAAGAAAGGAAAGATGATGGAATAAAAACACAATGATATTGAAAAATTAGTCAAAATCATTGAGAATGTAGGCAGGATGGTGTAAAATGGTTTGCCAAAAAGTGGTTATAAGCATTGTACCCTGATAGTGGCAATGTGGTATGATAACATAATGATTTGCCCAAAGGCAATTATAATCATTGAGAAGATGGAGCTACCCCAGTTAGGATAGATAAACAAGACAATAACATGCCCTTGTATAGGTATAAGAATTAAAGTGGTGAAAACATAATGATTTTCCCAAAGGTGGTTATAATCATTAAGAAATACAGGTGGGATGGTGTGTAATGATTTTCCCATAGGCAGTTATAATCATTAGACCCAATTATGGAAAATAGAATAAAATTCACTGAGGATGATGACAACTTAACATAGAGGGTAATGATGAATTGGAACAACCTATTAGGAGGGAGATGCTTGTCTAAACTAATAAAGGTTGAAATTCTTTCATGGTTAATTGCTTTGTTTGGGATATGATTTGGAGTGAAATTGAGATGTCGATGTCTAAGAGATACTACCATTACTGAATAGAATTCTTTAAGCTAAGGTTTATTGTATAACATGTCATTAGGTATCATGGTATAACATCATGAGGACTGACTCACGTAATCCAATACTCAATAAAAAATAATGCATCAATGATAGAAACCATGATGATAATGTAAACATTTAAATATGGATGGATTCAAGTGTAAGTGTAGGCCATGAATCACCCAATGAACACACATAAATTGAATCAAGGCAACAATGCTTGAAAGCAAACAAATAGGTAGACAAATATATAAAATAAGTAGAAACAAACAAACAAACAACACAATACAAACCCTAGGAACATTGCCACTAGAAAATAGGTGAAAACTTAAAAAATGAACAAAAAAGGGGGAATAGAAGAAAAGGAAGGGGGTAGCCAAGCTGTCTCTATATGCACTAGGAAAGTGGACACTACCTACATAGTTCCATGGATGTAATATCCAATAAAAAAATTTAGGCCAAATGTAGTTCTCCCAAGGAATGGGAAGAATGTGATGACTAAGGAAAATAAATAGAATGGGTGTGATACTAGAATATGAATGGTCTTGAAAAATGGCAAGTACATGAGATAAAAAGGCTAAAAAGTGTGGGGAAACTAAATGATAAGTGATTTGCTTATAACTTAGTAAGGGTTCCCAAAATCCTTATGGCAAAGAAGTGGTCAATGTTTTTGTTCTTTTCTAATGATTTTTCAAATGTTTTTGAATTTTTTTGAATTATCTCAACTTGATTAAGAATGATGAGATACTAAATGGTTCAATCTTTCAAAAAAACAAGATAATTTAAACTAAGGTTGCTAAAAAAATGGCAAGAGTATGGATTAAGTTGTTCACAAAATAGTGAGAATGTAGGGAAAAGGGTGACTGAGCTAACCTCAACAAGTATTGAGCACTGCCTATAGAGTCCCAGAGAAGGACCTCAATTCACTATAGTTTTTCCCTTACAGTAGAGGAATTCAACTAGTGTAGCAGTCAATTCAAACAAAATAGGCATAGTTGGTAAAAAGGCATAGTATGACATAGGAAGTGGTAAGTTGGTACATCAAGGCTTAATGTTGCCCCTAGTTTTCCCATAGGTGGTTATAAAAAAGACACAAAAACATAGATCAAAGGTACTAATTTACCCAAAGGTGATTATAATCAGTAGCTAGACTAGTGGTAAGAAAGGAATAATAAATGAATAATGCAACTACCAAAACTTCTATCACACTATCCCAAAATATTATCTTTGTTTGAAGTACTTGAACCAACTGATGAAATTGATCAAATATCTCGATGCTCAAAATGCATAATAAATGGAAAAAACTAAGGTCAAATAGGCTAGGCTTTAGAACACACTGGGATTATATGTCAGAAAGTAGAAAGTGGATATGGTGAAGAGGATGGATAAGGAAGGTATTTATACAAAGAAGAATAGTGATAAAATGGCATAACTAAAATGGTCCTTATAGATAATACACCTTAGCACTCAAGCATAGTTCTGCTTGAGATGAATAATATTCATCAACTCTGAAAGTTCATCTTCATCTAGTGTGGCAAGTTTGTATGCTCCTGATCCATAATCTATAGTAATGATGAAAGGCCCTATCCAGTTTGGTTTGAACTTCCCTTTATGTTTCTTCTCAGTTGTGGTATTCTTTTTATTTTCTTTAAGAACAATATCACCAAGTTTAAATGTTCTATACTTAATCTATTGATTATAGTGTCCTTTTAGTTAATTTTGATATGTTTGAAGATTGTTGAGCATGGTTGTGCATTTTTTATCTAGTAGGTCTAGCTCTTACAGGTAAGCTACTCGATAGTCATGATCATCCAAGACATGCTTGAAAGAGATGCGTAGTGAAGGCAATTCAACCTCAATGAGAAGGATGGCTTTAGTACCATAAAAAAGTGAGTATGGAGTGGCTCATGTGGGGGTACTATGATTGGTATGATATGCCCAAAGGGTAGGGAATATATGAAGGTGCCAATCATGACCGACATCATTGATAATATTTTTGAGAATAGTGACAATGGTTTTTTTGGATGCTTCAACTTGGCCATTACCTTGAGGGTAATATGTTGTAGAAAAATGTTGTGTGATGTTATATTAATTACATAGCTATTCTACATACTTATTCTTTAATGATCTTTCATTATTATATATGATGTCAGAAGGGATACCATAGTGGCAGATGAGATGGTTGAAGATGAATTTTGAAATTTGCTTTCCATTTAATGTAAGTGAGGGATATAGCTTCAACCCACTTAATGAATTATTCAGTGGTAGTAAGGATATGTTTATGGCCATCAGATGAAGTGGGGTTAATCTACCCAATGAGGTCAAGTCCCTATGTAGAAAATGGCCATAGTGTCAACATTGGTTTTAGATTTTTGGTTGGGGCATGAATTATATTAGCATACCATTGACATTTGTCACACTTATTTACATATGCAGTGGCATCTGCGTCCATTAAGGGCTAATAGTAACCAGTACATAAGAGCTTATTGGATAGGACTTCCCTACTAGAATGGGCTCCACATACTCCTTTGTGAACTTCTCTTAATGCTAATGTAGACTTTTTCAAAGTTAAACAATGAAGCAGCGTTCCATCAAAACTATGATGGTAAAGGGTGGGTCCAAGTAGAGCATAATGAGTGAAATGATGAATGAAGGATTTGGTTTGTTTTTAAGAGAGATTAGGTGGTAAAAATTGGTCATGAAGGTATTTGTAAAGGTCTAAGTACTAAATAGAATTAAGACCAATAATATCACAAATCATTGTAATGGTTTAAGGTTCATGAGCTGGTGCTAACAAATTCTTGATGAGGAACTGATACTCTCTAGTTTTATCTATTTATCGAATCAGAGAACCAATAGTAGCCATGACATCTGTAGTTCTATTACTAACCCTTGGTATATGCTCAAACTAAATGTTAACACTGTCAACCATGGATTTATATAGAACTAGCTTGTCATGTTTGGTCTAAAAATGATTTGTAACCTGATTGATGATTAACTAAGAATCACCATAAACTTGGAGATGAGATATATTCCAATGCATTGGTTTTTGAAGTCTTGAAACAAGTGCTTCATACTTGGCCATATTTTTTATACAAGCAAAGCTAATTCTGAGTGATTTAGGGATTAAATAACCCTATGGTTTAATAAAGAATAAGCCTACCCATGATCCATGTGTAGTGAATGAACCATCAAAATATAGCTTTCAAGGCTACTCCTCAAGGGGTGTGTTAATGATGGTCATGATAGATTCATCAGGAAATTGAAATGTGAGTGGTTGGGTGTCTATAAGAGGTGCTTAAACAAGTTGATCTACAAGAATTTGTCCCTTGATTACCTTTTGATTGACATACTCTATGTCAAATTCACTGAGAAGCATGATCCATTTAGCCATTCTACCTTATATAGCCATTTTAGATAGTAGATACTTGATCAAATATACCTTTGAAATGACCATGCTATTATTATTTAACATGTAATGGGATAGTTTTTGAGCTATAAATACCATGGCTAGATAAGCTTTTTCAATAGGTGCATAGTTGTGTTCATATATAACCAAGGTACAACTTATTTATTAATAGCATGCTCCTTTCCATTGTCATCATGTTGAGCCAAGAGTGCCCCCAGGGCATGGTCAGTAGCTGATAGGTATAACAAGAATGGATTTCCTGACATAAGAGGTAATAAGATATATGGATTAACAAGATAGTCTTTGAGCTATTGAAAAGCTATTTGGTAGTGATCATCCTAGTGAAATGAAACTTTTTTCTTCAAAAGGTGTGTAAATGGATGGCACTTGTCTGCTAACTGAGAGATGAAGCTTCAAATTGACTGGATCTTACCTTGAAAACTATGGAGTTGATTTAAATTGGTTGGTGGTGGCATCTTGGTTATAGCATGGACTTTAGCCAGATTGACTTTAATACCTATATGAGATACAATGAAGCCAAGTAATTTGCCTAAATTCACATCAAACACACATTTATTTGGATTGAGTCTAACTATTTACTTTTATATTCTTTTAAATATCTTACGCAACACTACTAGATGGTTGACTCTAATTTTAGATTTTCCTAATATGTCATCGACATAGTATTCAATAATATCATGTATCATATCATGGAATATGATAGTCATGGCCTTTTAATATGTAGCTCTAGAATTCTTAAGGCTAAATGGCATTACTTGATAACAAAATGTTCCCCATGGAGTGGTGAACATTATTTTATATTAATCTTATAGAGCTATTCTAATATGATTGTATCCTAAAAATCTAGCCTTGAGTGAAAGCATTTCATAACATACCATGGAGTCGACAATCATATAGATATTAGGCAAGGTAAAATCATATTTAGGACAAGTTTTGTTGATGTCTAAAAAATTAGTACAAATTATGATCCTTTCAAGATTTTTGCCAATAGGTACTACATTATAGATCCATTCTGAGTAGTCAATGGATCAGACACATCCTGCTTCTAAGAGTTTTTACAACTCTTTCTTTACCAATACATAAATGTGAGGATGCATCTTATGTAGCTTTTGTTTTATTGGTTTGGTGTTAGGATTAACCATAAGGTGGTGTAAAACCAAGGTAGGGTCTAAACCTGGTATGTTAGAATAAGCCCATGCAAAGATATCTAAAAATTATCTCAACAAAGTTGTAAAAATATCACATTCTTCCTCAGTGAGGGAGGTGCCTAATTTTATCCATTTTAGGTCTGATAGAGTCCCAATGTTTATCTCTATTGTATCTTTGACTAGAAGGGTCGAACCATCTTCTAGGGTAGTAGGCAATGACTTGAACTATTTAATTATATCTAGATCCTCTGTTAGGACTTACTCTTCAACTTCTCTTAGGAATGATGAATCTAAGTTCCCTAGTGGGAGATCTAGCCATGTGATAAAAATAGTCAAAACTTCTTGGAGAATTTGATCAAATACTTGTTTTTGCTCAAAGTTAAACTCAGAGAACTTAGATCCATAGGCAAGTTCATCATTGGTGGTTTCCTGATCTAAATTCAAATAAGAATGAACACCCCCATCTAATGGTGCCTAAAATAGGTTTTCACCACTAGACTAGCATTCATATTTACTTTTTCCCTAGCCTGAAGGTAGATTAAAGAGGTTTTCACTTTGAGACCTCAATGTTTTACTTATTTTTTTTGGATAAGGGTGTTCACTCACTCTCCAAAATAGGCTAAAAAATCCAATGTGATTGAGAATCTTGATTTGTGATCTTCCAATAGAATGTTATCTCTAAGGACTGAGAAATCATAGAATGCCTCATCATTCTGGAACTCATCAATTAGTAGACTAGATTCTTGTTGGTCCCAATCTATTAGTTGGGGATAATATAATGGAAAAGGGTTGTGATGAATGGCTAGGGTAAGGGTACAAATGGCATTGTTATCAAACATGTTAGTTTTAGCCAAGTTATCAAAGATGAGGCTATGATCAGACTCTGCTTTATTGTTGGCATCATCATCACTAGGCACTGATGATGGAGTTTGAATAATATATGTGGGGTCACCCCTAGGTAGTTTAAATCCAAGTCTATAAGGTCTTTCATAATTAGTCATGGAAATTAGCTTGATGATTCCTTATTGATTTGGCTTGAGGCCTCTTCTTACATAATTGTGATGCTCCATGATCCTATTGGTAATATGATACTTTGCATTTCTATAACAATAAGCTTGGTTATCATTGTATAACCATGATTCATCTCCTTCAAGAGGGTCAAGTTCTAGGCCAGATGTTGGTACAAATGTGATAGGTCCTTTATTTTTGTTCTTTTTTTGCCAATACATATGTGGGGTGACTTTAGGTCACCCAAAGGTTTTTAGATTCTAAGGAAGATCGATAATATGAAATGTATCATGGGTCACATATTCCCCTAGTCCATTATCTAAAATGGTGAAATGATTGGAAGCTTTAAGAGGTGGCATGTGAAAAATGGAATTCAAGGTATTAGGATCTATACAATTATCTAGGGAAGGATCAATAAGTATTGCCTTTCCTTTATCCTGCTTGGAACTTGGATTCATACTGTACTAATAATTATAGCTTTGAAATTTGGCTTCAAGATGCTTGTAGTGTTCATATGGGTGTAAATGTCTCAAAATATTCACTTCCATCTCTGAGTGGAAAAATTTGATATATTGGTGCATCATTGACAGACCTGCATGAATCTCATGTAACCAAGGCCTACCTAGAATTATGTTGTATGATAAATCAAGATCAAGCACACAAAAAAGTGTATCATGGGTCAAAGGCCCAATGATAACTAGTAGACTAATGGTGCCTTGTGATTCTCTTTCCTAATTATCATATGCTTTGATGATTATTATTTCTGGCTAGAGATCTGTCATTATGTACTCAATAAGCTTGATGAGATTTAGAGACACTATATTGAGGCTAAATCCATTGTCTATAAGGACACATTTCAATTTATGCCATCTTATATAAAATTGTATGTATAATGGATTATTATGGAGTAGGCCAAGGGAAGACATATCACTTTGGTTAAATGTGACTTGTTAGGCTGGAGCTAGGTGTCCAACCAAAGCTTGAAATTTATCAGGAGATATGTCACTAGCAATAGTGGATTGGGTAAAAAACTCATTCAAGATGTTCTTATGGATTATTGAAATTAATAGAAAATCTAAAATATAAATTTTTGCTAGTGTCTTCTACAATTATTTCATAATATCAAACTTCTTGTCTTGGTCAGTAGTGAATAGTTTATTCCAAAGCTGAATGATTGGTTGATGATAGGCAAAGTGGTAGATGGTTATGGGCCAGGGATAGTAATATTCAAACTCTAATTTTTGATTTCATAATTGGGATTAAATACTAGACCATTATTGCTAACTAATGTTAGAAATGGTGTGGGAATAGACAGGATAAGTCTTAATTATTGATGCACTTGCATGTGGTTATACAACAATAACAAGTTGTCACTATAAGATCCAAAAGTGGAAGTCCTCATTTGTTGGTTTGCCTGTATGCACTCCCAAGTCAAAGAAGGATTATCTATGTAATTTGGTTGAATATTATTATTTAGCAATGGTCTAGGTTGATTAGTATTGGGTCTAGGATTAATAGAGATGGTATTAACACTCCCCCATGTAATATGACCTAAAACCCTACTGTAATCATGTAAAATTACATGGTAGGTTTGTTGGTTATTATCATTATAATCTTGGTTTTGTCCATTGTTCTATCATTGTATATTTTTCTACTAATTTTATTGATTCTACTAGTTTATCCTTTGATTTTGATACTATTGATTTTGCTGCTACATTGGTTGTTGTTATTGTTATTCTTGATTATTTTACTATTGCTAATTGTTATGTCAAGGAAAGGGGTTTTGATAAATCCCAAGAGTTTGATTAGAAGTGGAATCACCATTATCCAATGTTATTTCCCCATTCTCTAACATATTCTCAATTAATGCTTGATTTGGACACATCTTTGTAGATTATGCCCATTAACCCGATGATAGTCATAAAATTCATTTTCTTGATACCAATAAAGATAGGGAATGTCTTATGGATAGTGCTTTGGTATAGGCCAACTAATTAGATTAGCATTAGTAAGCTTACAAACTATAGATTCAATAGGATCTCCTAGGTCACTAAAGACATGACATGTAGGCACAGTTCTCTTAGGAGGAGGGGTTTGTAAAGGTAAAGGTTATTGTATTTATTGTGCAAGTTTTGGTTATTGTACTTATAACATTTGTTGGAGAGGTTTTTGGGTAGGAGTAAGCTAAAAAGGTTGTGTAGATGAGGTTTTCATAGTTTGGACATGATGGGATTTAGTTAATCTATTTTCCACAACATTCCTATTACGGTTGAATTGCTTTGGTCTTTCTTGGTTATTGGCCTATGCTGGTTGTGTTACTTGCATTTGATTAGGATGTTGTTATTGCCCATTTTATTTATTGGTACTTTGATTTTGATTAGCTAAATTAAGCTTGATGAATCTTTTATTGATGGGCACCTACTCAATCAATAAACCTTCATCAATGATCTCTTTGAATGTATGCACACATTGTAGTTCTAGATGGTAAGCTATCTCATTATGTAAATTTTTAGTAAACACAACTACTTATTTATCTAGTAAAATATGGGTGAAATGGCTTGTAAGGGATTTCCATCACTATAAATAACTTGTAAAACTCTCCCCAACTTTTTTTTACTTGTGTTAGGTCCACTAATGAAATCTCATGCTCGAGATTATAAGAAAAGTGCTGAACAAATTTATCAAAAAGATCATCAAAGTCTGTTACTAAATTCTTGGGAAACTATGAAAACCACTCCAAGGCTTATCTAGCTAAGCTCCTTGGAAACAAAAACAAAAGGTATATGTTGTTATATGCTACTGGTTGACATGCAACAAATAATTCAGTCAAATGGGCCTTAGGGTCACCTTTCCCTTTATATTTGTCAAATTTGGGTGGTTCGTATCTTGAAGGAAATGGTATCTATAAATAATCCATGTTGAATAGATAGAAACACACATCATCCAATTTGAAATTTTTAGTCTGCTTCCCCACCTAAATAGCATCAATTATATCTTTCATCTATTGTAATTCTTGGGATAGGAAACTGGAAGGGATATTGGTTTGAGGGAGAAAATTGGTTTAGGTAGATGGTTGGGAGGTCACAAGTGGGAAATTTTGACCAAGGTATGATGGAGATACATGTTAAGGTATATTGGTTGGGTTAGGAAATGGACTAGGAATACGCATACATGGATTGGGATGTATTTGAAATTACACATTTGGTTATGCAATATTCTATTTTGGGTTGGCAATAAAGGTTTGACCTGGAGGATTTTGTGGTTGGGATGGAGGGATATAACTATACTCTACCTACTATGTTTGAAAATGGATATGCTATCGACTAATAAAATTATGCTATTGAGTGAAACTTATGGACCAAGACCCTGTCTCTGAATTTGTGGCACATTTTAAACCATCGATTGTCTAATAGGTACTTGAGAAATATGGGGACCTCCTTGTTGCATAAATCCCTATGAGGTAGTGAAAGCAAGTTATAAATTTGGCATCTATCATTGACCAATATTTGAATGATATTAACTAGCCATTACTTGGTTTTGAATTTTCATATTATTCTGTGACTGAAAAGGTATGTTCATCATTACCTAGTGAGGTGGAATGTTAGTTTCCCCTGATTGAGGTAGCAATATATTTATCCTCTATTACATTGATACACTAGATTGTGTTTTTTGTTGATGAATAATACTCACTACTTATTGAGGGGGAGTAGGATTCATCACATCTTATCACTAAGGCATGACATTATACATTGTTTGACTACCTAACCCTATAGGTTGTACACTTGAGGAAGCAACTGGTTGAGGCTGGGGTGTAGAAAATCATATTCCTTTGTATGATGATCTGCTCATGGGATTAACTATAGGCACATGTTGTTGGCTAATATTTTTTACATTAGTACCACTTTGATCAACATTGGATGTTGTTTTCACATTGTCTATTATGTTTGGTTCACTATTCTATGTAGAGGTTGAAGGCATTTCTTCAATAAATGATATATGCATCAAGTTATCTATCAAAGTGGTTTGTATGAATGGATCAAAACTCAAATTCTCTTGTCCAATTAACTCTATCAATACTCCTATTAAAGGAACTAGGTTGATAAGAGGCTTACTCACCATGTTCATCTAATTAAAATCACATGCTAGATTTAGGTAGGTTTGATATGTCATTTGTATTTGGTTAAAGTGATCTTCCATGATGTTTTTGCCTCACTCAGATATATTAGGATCTTGATATGTTGGTTGGACTAGATCCATAGGATTTCTAGAAGAAGCCTATTGATCATAAATGATATTGTGGGGCACTCTTACTAGACTTGGTAAATTTTCATGGGGGAAGTCTACCAAAAACTTGGCCCCTACCTCTATGGCTCTAACCAAAATCTCATCTTTATTTTCTAAAAAATGTCACTCAAACAATAATGGATCATATGTGGAAGCTCTATTAGTAGAATATGATTGTTGAAGAACTGGCTCATCCACTATGGGTACTGTAGTTAGATATTGCATGGTGTGTCCTTGGTCCTACTCTAAATAAGGTGGTGTGTTAACTAGATAGTTAGCTAATGGATCTTGGCTTTGTGCCCCTGATTGAGTATTATAAGAGGGATAAGAATCCATCTCATAAGCAATATTATTTGAATAGGGGTATTACACTATTTCTTCTTGTGCCACTACATTACTAGTCCCTAGATTATACATGAGTCCACTATGAGTGTAGGAATACATGTTAGGATCCATAGTCAACGCTTTGTGATAAAAGGTCAAAGAATTATACAAACTCTAAAAAAGAATAGAATCTAAAACAAATGATCTTGGTCTAGATTCGTTAAAAGGATCAAAAGGTTTATGCAAAGATTTTTGAGGAAACAAGCTAACATAAAGTATCTAACATTTCACTATTCACATAAAGGTAAGCAAATAAATGGACCAAAAATCAAAATTCCAAACTCTAAGGTCGAAGTGTTTCAAATCAATCTAATCTAGGAATTTAAAAGTTGTTAGGTCATTTTGGCCAAACATGGTGTCAAAGGCTAGGCTCAAACAAAGCATGTAATAGGACTTTTGCCCAAATGGCATCAAAATCTAGACTTTGAACATAGATGAATTTTTTTAATCTAACAGATTTGAAACACTTCTAACAAACACTAGGCATTTGATTCTTGGTCATGAACTTGATCAACTAGGTATAAGGTATGAAACAAAAGGCACTTTAGCAATAGTTTATTTTCTCATAAATAATGGTATAAAACTTGGTTCTTTTGAAAAATAATCTAGACAAAGGTAAACAGTATAATTGTGTCTTAGACAAAGGATCAAAACTACACTTGGATTGGTCTAAAAACATAGAATTTTTTTTGGAATTATATGCGAAAGGGTCTATGAAACAAGATTTGAAATTATTTGGGCAGCGTAACAATGTTATACTACCCAAAAGGTGTGACAAAAGTTTATTTCAAAAACTCTCTAAGTCAAAGACATTTTCCCACAATTTTGATAGCATAACAATTTTTGTTTTGGTGCATTGACTCAAAGTGCAAGTGTTTAGCACAAAGTGGCTTAAGTCTATCAAGTGATGAAAATGATTATGAGTCTTAAACAACCTTCAACCCAAATCAGAAATTAAACCTAAGTTACCTCAAGTTTAGTGAAAATGGCAAACCCACTTAACACATCAACCCTATGAACTTGTAAAGGCGTAATTATAAATTTAGATTATAAGTGAAGGACTTAAACAACTTTGTTAAAGGTCTAGACTCAATTGGGCAGCATAACTACACCAAAGTGGATAATATGACTCTCAAGATTTTGAGGAATTTTTGAATAAGTTAAATTGATGATCTCACGTAGGTAACATAACACTTTTTTGTTTAAAGGAAAATTTGGACTATGTTTTTGGTTTTGGATTATTTTTTTACACCAAGTTTTGACTTCAAATAAGACTTTAATCTAGGATAAGACTAGCTAATTAATCACCCTTAAACTCTAAACTAACAAGGTTGATTGGTATTGTTGGAATTCATCAATATATGTCATTTGAGAGGATTTTAAGTGTTCATCCAAAAGTAAATGCACATTATATAGTAGATTTTACACACCCCCTTCTCTCAAATGATAGTACTATGACATGGACCTTGAGGTGCACCTTGCACCAATAATACTTCCATGACAAGTTGGGATTTGTCTAAGATCTAACAAGTTTCTGAATGATCTAGGGGAATCAATTACACAATGACTTTCATTCCAAATAATGTAAAATAAAAGCATAAATTTTGGGTTTGTATCACTTGCCTCATTGAAAAAGGTTGTCTTTTTTACAACCACTATATCCTACTATTCACTTAGTGTAGTGCAATGTCCAAAGTGCCACTACGTCCTATGTGCAACTTGAAAGGAGCCAAATGAAGTCAATGTCAGGAGGTGAAACCCTGGGTCAAAGCTTCCCTAAAGAACTTGTAGGAGGTGATAAAGTCCCCCTCAAAATACAAGATGCATAAAAATAAATAAAGCATGAAATTAGAAAGACTTTAAGGTCATTTTCAAGATCACCCAAACTTTGATGAGTTTTTGGGGAGTGCTTTAGATGACTTTCTTTCTAAGCCTTGGACTAGGCTAATTATAATAAGAATGAAGCTTTTGATTCCAAGGGTTCCCTATAGGGGACAAATGGAAGATCATACATGCAACATCCTTCTTTTTTCCAAATAAAATTTTGATTAAAAAACTATTGCAAATAAGAATTAACAAGTGTGTTCAATTTTAAACCCAAAATGAAAGATTTGGTGGCGTTCATTTGACACCTTGGTTTTAGTTAAAAACTTTGAAAAAAATCATCAAAAACATCTAAATTATTTGTTAAACACCAAAAACAAATTTCTTAATTAATTTTTAAGCATGCAAAAGGTGATCTAAACATGTTTTAAGAAAATATCAAGCTTGGTCCTGCAGTAAAATTGTTAGCATGTCTTTAAGCTTTGAAGCTCTTTTTAGCTTGAAACAATGAACTTTGAAAAAGTAGCTCTTGGGTCTATATTTTTGGAAAAACATAGTGACCGACATTAATTACTACCACTGACATTGGTTACTCTGGCTAACCAAGATCTAACCGATGTTAGTTTTGTTGATCGACATCAGTTAAGTTAGGTAATCAATGCCAATATTTCCTATTGATGTTGGTTACTGTGTAAAATTATGGTAAACAAAAATGGCAAAATAAAGTTAAAAATTCAATTTGAAAGAGTTTTAAGTTCCCAAATAAATATTTTAGAGTTGTAAAAGGATTTATTTCAAGTGTAAGACGTGTCTAGTTCCACTGGGCATGCCATAATGTGATCTAGGAATATGACTCAAGAGAGGATGGTTAGTATGGTGTTAGTTCTAGAATGAAAATAAAATGAAATAAACACACTAATAGCATAACATCTCTAGGCCTAAACACTAGGGAGAGATTAGTTAACAAAATCAAATGACAAACATAACTAAAAAGGAAGGAACCAAACATAAGAATTCCTTCACCTTCCTTAGATGATTCAAATTCCTTTGTAATGGTGGTTTTCTTGACTTGTGCTCATGAAGTCTTCATCAAAGGAGGCTTGGATATCCCCTCTTCTCCTTGGCACCTTGTGGCTTGTGGTTTGGCTTGGCTTGAAATCAATTTGGCATGGTAACACTAGTAGAAATGGCTTCTTGAAGATATTTATACATTATAACTTTGTACTAAAATAGATTAGAAATGATGTTGTGAGGCCTCTTATTTATAGATTTTTGAGAATGTCTATAATCAATCTAAACCATCCATCTCAAGATTGAGATGTGTGGTTGAGGATTAATTCAATTTTTGGAATTAAGTTTTCAACTATCTTCATCATGACATTGGAAGAAGGGGCAATTAAGAGGCATGGAGGGCATCATGGAAGGCATTGATGAGGCATGGGAGGCATGAATCCTGATATTTATGGCATTTATGGCCTAGGGATATCTTCCCAAGATATGAGGTCACTTGATGATGTAGATATTAAATATTCATTTCTAAAAATAAGTGTTCAACAAGTTTCCATGGAATTCTTGATTAGGCTCTAACTTGGATTAATTAGCTCTTAACCATGTTTAAGTACTTTGTGCATAAATTACTCAAATTGATCAAAATGTCTTGTTATTGGTCCAACATTTGACTAGATTAGAATTGGTAGGTGATGTCAGATGTGTTAGAACCATTTTCACATTTATGATGTTACCAATAATAAATAACAAAGGCATGTGTCTTGTGAAGAAGATTTGATAGGAAAGAGCAATCCACCAGAGTAGCTAGGTGCAGAATTGGCATTTTCACTCAAAATGAACTGATCAAAGTTATTTGGCCCATAAATTGCATTGCCTTGGCCAAAATTGGCACTTGAATATGTCATTTTCAACTCTTTTAGCATGTTTTAGTGTTTTTAGGCCAAATTGTGCATTTTGGGTGGAAATTGGTCAAAATCTTGATTGGAGGTTATCGATAGCCAGATTTAGGTGTCTACATAGACTTATATCTCTTTTCCCATAAGCAATCAGCTAGTGTAGGTAATAATCACTTAAAGGAAAATTTAGGGAGCTAGCCCTTAAACCTAGAGGTCTACCTCTATTATAGGTAACCCATGGGCCTAAAGGTATCCTAATGTTCCCAAATATAAGAGTAGGCTTGAAAAACCTAATATAGGGTGCAATATTTGGTGACAATAGTTATGGCACACTAGGTGGGACCATTGTCTTAAAGACAACTTGTCAAGGTGAATGTTCATTTTGACAACATCGACTACATATGGTGTGTTACTCAGCATTTGGTGACTCCATTAAAGCTAAAATCTAGTTTTAAACCATAGTTTTATCATATTTTGTGTTCATACTTCATGGTCCCTACTAGGTCATCTTCTAGTATAGTTTACAATCTTATCAATCCACCTCTTCAACCTAAACTTCCTCTTACAGTTCAATACCCTCAACCTATTCTACCCTTTGAAGAGCAAGAGGACTTTTCTAGCTAAAAGGATTAAGAGATCAAGGAAGAAATTGAAGAAAACATGGCTAGGTAGCATTCCTTCCTAGCCTTTAATACTAAAAATCTAACTCATCTTGATGCTTATGATGACATTCCCCCTAATGCTATAAAGAGTTTTCTTAAATTCAATGGTTAAGGCCATGTCACTCCTAGTGAAAACATTAGGCATATCTCAAAATTCTATAGTTTTCATAATGTCATTGAGGTCAACATTGACATTAGACTCCTTTCCATGTTTCTTATAGCGAAAGCACTTGATTGGTATATGACTTTGCCTGATGGTTACATCATAACATGTGATGATATTGGAGTGATACTAACATTAGGATTTGAGGACAAGATTAACCACACCTCACTCATACATCAGCTCAATATGATCCAAAGATTCCCCAAGGAAACAATGCATGACTTAAATGAGAGGTTATAAAATACTTGACATAGGTTTTCTCCTCCCATGAGACCACCTACCAGCTTTGTGTTTCCTACATACTTGAGAGCCATTGGTATTGATATTTCCATCATGCTACAATCTATGAGTGGTTTCACTCTACCTGAATCATATGACCTTGTCATTAGAGTTGAGAATATCCTTATTCAATAAATAAAGTTTCCTCCAAAAGTGTCTATGCCTATGCTACCTAATGTTCCTATTGCTTCCCCAAACATCATCTAAGTTACTAATGTAAATACTAAGTCAAATTTTACTCCTAAGAAGTTAGATGATTCCATTGATTAGCATGAAAGGTATAACTTCTTTGAATCACAAATTAGGAAAGATAATATGAAATAAGCTACTCATCAAAACCCTTATCCCTATCATGAGAATTATGTTCAATAATATGGGTGAGGGAGAGGTCAAGGGCAGCCTAACTTCAATAGGCCTACCAATGCATACAATCCTACTTTCACATCCAACACAAGAGAAATGTTACCAGTGCATAGAAATCTAATCCAAGGAGAATAATTGAAAAAAAGCCAATTCATGGATGATAATGAAGGTGGATATCAATCTCTAATTTCTAAAATAGGATTCAATCCTCTAATATCAACAAAATATGAAGTCTTAATGCAAGCAAGTGAAGGTTGGAAGCCTCAAGGAGAAAGCTTCACTAACTTATTAATTGAAGATAATTATGTGCTTCACAAGGAACTTCTATTGAAAACAATAAAATATCTAAAATAAAGGCTCTAGGGGTTTCTAATAGTGTGCCTATAAGTTCATCTAATCCTCCTACAAGGCAACAAAACATGAATGTAAACATGGCAATCCCTATAAATCTTACACCCCTTTCAAATCAGAATGTGGGAAGCTCTATTCAAATTATTTCAATTTATAAATCTAAATACACTTCCTCACCTCTAAGGACTCAAAAAATGTAAGCATTTCTGCTCTAAACATTATATATTCATTGAAGAGTGCTAAGGCATCCATTTCCATTTGGGATGTTCTTTATTTGTTTGGACAAAATGAGCTCTTATAGAAATAGTTGTCCACTATCCATGTTATTCCTCCATCATCAAGTCATGATCATGGCCATTTTAATATTACTAATTCCCATAATAACATTGTGAAACCATATACCAAATCTGAGAAGCCTCCACCTTTCTACCTCACTCTCATTGTGGGTGATAAACTAATTTATAACTGCATAGTTGATAGTGGAACCTCTACATCAAAGATGCCCAAGGTTGTAGCTAATAAATTAGGCCTAAATTATGAACCAAGTAATAAAGGAATGATTTAGTTATATGGTACACCTTCAAATCCATTAGGATTGATCAAAGGGTTGAAGGTCTTCCTGCATGATTATCTTAGTTTCCTTATCCTCCAAGACATTGTGGTTGTTGACTTGCCTACCCACTTTGCAATCTGCCTTTTAAGAGATTTCATAGCTAAGATAGGAGGCTATCTCTTATCTAATTGGTCCTTATCCTTAAAGACAAGATATGTAACAAAGGTTATCATAATAACTCAACCAATTTCAAGGCTCCACATTGAGCCCTATGTAGAATCAAGCTCTAACTTGAATTATGTCATCGATATGAAAGAGGAGTCTATTGTAGATGATGGTGATTATTATAATATTTAAGGTGTATCTAACTTGTTTCTATATGATTATGGTGTAGATGTTTATGAGTATGATCCATATACATATTTTGAGCAAACTGACCTTGGAACCTATATCATCCATGAAAGAGCATTTGAGCAAGTTGAGGTAAGTGTTGAGAATTATTTCTCACAAGCTTCTAAAGGTAAATACTTGATCCATGTATATGATGATGATATATTGATGAGCATGATATATCAATATGATGAGGAGAACTATTTAATTCTTCTTAAACTTGATTAATCAGCCCTTGAATATGGCATTCATGAGGAAGAAGATGACCTATGGCAAAAGTTCAATGCCATAAGTCAAGAGTTTGAACAACTAGGTAGAAATATTTCTCATTAAAAGAAGTTTGAATTTAATGATATGTTTTATAATGAGCCTAATAATCATGATGTTGAATGTTATATTGAGGAAGAAATAGAAAGGTTCAACAAGTATGAAAGTAAGTGTCTTACTATTGTTCAAGAGCTTGCAGTCATAGAGAAGCCTAATGAAGTTGAGTCAGAATTTTTGTGTTCAAAGAGAAAATAACACCTCATATTAATTTTGATTCATTTTCTTATGTGATGGAACAAAAATAAATCAATATTTATAGTCCCAAACATCAATCACATCATTCCCAAGATGATGGAAAGGTTGAGATAGAGGTTATGTCTTCTAATTTGTAGTTTGAAGAACATCAAATGGATATGAAAGAGATAAATAAAGTTGTTGTACCAATCAAGGTCATTTAATGGTATAATATTTCATTCATGAAATCCCAAAGTAGTCTATTTAAAATCATGATAAGGCATAAGGATGGTAAGCCATTTCACCATCTACCTAGTCAAGTGTTTGTTGATGAACATGCCTCACATGATAATTTAATTTCATGGAGTGATAAAGATGCAAGAGTAACCATATTTGAATCATGGTAAGTTTTTTTCCACCTCAAGAGTGAGGTCTTGTAAATACTAGGTTAGGTGTGTGTCTTTGTTTCATTTGTGTGTGTGTGTGTGTGCGTGCGTGCGTGCGTGCGTGTGTGTGTGTGTGTGTGTGTGTGTGTGTGTGTGTGTGTGTGTGTGTGTGTGTGTGTGTGTGTGTGTGTGTGTGTGTGTGTGTGTGTGTGTGTGTGTGTGTGTGTGTGTGTGTTCCATAATTATTCTTGAGAACACATGTGTGTTTCATTTGTTGTGTCTTATTTTGTGTGTATTTTTTTTGTTGGGGTTTCAAAGGCAATTTAGTGTCAAACTTTTTCATAGGTGACTCCATGTCCCAATGAATAGGAATAGACTATTGGTATTGGCATCAAAAGCATACCACCCCTAGGAAATCACCAAGAATATTGACTATTTTGACCACAAGTCAAAATAAGTCAACCCACTATAGTAAAAAAATTGTATAGGGGTATATTAGGATGTTATAGGGTGTGTAATTGTCATTTGATATGATATTAACCTTGGTAATAGTCAAATTTGGTCCTAAGTCATTTCATGTCACTATAAGGTCATATGTGAGCCATTAATGAAGGTTTTATAGTTTCAATTGGTATAAAAGTGTTTCAAACTACCTTTAAACATCTAATATGTTATAATCTTGCCAGTCATATTAGTTCTAACTAAAAATATGTAGGTTCTTAAGTCAGATCAAGAAAATAATTAGAAAAGATGAGGTTTTGGGTAGTTATATGGCCTATGTAGGTGATTTGACACATGAAGAAGGTTTTAAAATGAATATTTAGTTTCCATAAGTTCA
Organism: Torreya grandis; assembly: GCA_037957365.1. Classification (NCBI taxonomy): domain Eukaryota; kingdom Viridiplantae; phylum Streptophyta; class Pinopsida; order Cupressales; family Taxaceae; genus Torreya; species Torreya grandis. Next base: position 78,811 of record JARHVA010009386.1, read on the forward strand.
CTTACATGTTTTATTTTCTTTGTAATTATAAAAAATGTACCGAAAATATTATGCTCCTCCATTGCTCTTCTTGGTATGTAAAACTGGTCAATAGGTTTTCTCATGGTATAGATAGCAAGAGTTGTTTTAGGTAAAATAACTCTAAAGGGTGTTAGTAAATTTGGTATACTTAAAATTCATGTTATTAATTAAAATATCAGTTGCCTATGCTTTATGAACCAATGCTAATAAGTTGAATGTTCCTTTCTGCATGTTAATCCCTATACCCTGCAGGTTTTCTCCTTGTTTGAGCTGGTCCATACAAATCAGTTGATGAAATTATTTTTAGGGGATGTATATGTCCTTATTTCATGGTTTCCATATTTTTTTTCATGTTTGGAGGTGATTTTATGAGATAAACATATCAAGTTGCTAGTTGAGATCATTATTGGAATTACAGGCATGTTCCATCAACTGTAGAGGTTTTCCTTCCTATAGTGGTTTCAAGAAAAGGTATATTAATCTTTCATGGTTATCATAAGTAATATAAATCACCCTAATTAAAAGTATTAGTATCAAAGTTTTCACATGGATTTCATAATCAAATAACATGCTAACATAATTAGCTCTCTGCATATATTCACCTATAGTCATGTGAATGAGGTATATGAAGATTTTGAAGACATTCATGAAGATATAATAAGGAGATTAAATAGGTTGATCATACTATTGTAACATTATAAATCAATCCAATACATTAAAATGATAGGTAATAGACTGTGATAACCAATTTAGACTATATACACAGTCCTATAGTCTAATATACACCTATAGGTGCCCTATAGTAGAATAGTCATGTTGAAATAAAGCGTTTGAACTAGTTTGAACTTATTCAAGTAGGAAAGGATCCAATTGAATACTTTAAGAAGTTATATAACTATTTAGAGAACCATACACTATACATATTATCCAAGTTATACATTCATTATTTTATGTCACACTTGCATATGTACCTACATGTCTCCACATAGGTTTGAGTAGTTGAAATGCAAATGTTGAAGCATGTTATAGACCTTCATAGAGGTTTAAAATTTGATGAATGTCATAAAAACTAATAGTGGAGTTATATATTGGTAGGAATACTTGAGAAGTCATTTCAATTTAAGAAGTTTGTTTCATGGATCCATTACCTTAAAAACTCTGAAACAATGCCTTATCCATTCTTGGTGACATCATAAAGTAGTATAACATGAGGTATAAATAGGTCTAGGTGATTTCATCATGTATCCCTCACATACAAGTAAGACCTTATAAAATAAAGTGAGGGTTTGATCAAAGGAATATGATGTTAATAAGCCTCCATTCTAGACATTCTTATACTGTAGAAAGTCAGTGTTCTCTATAATATGGGAACATATACCCATATAAAGTGACCTTATTGAAGTGAGAATGATAGTGGGGGTTAAAATAACATTAATAAGGGATGAAATATAGAGTCTTAACCTTTATCATCACCTACAGGTGTACCTTACCCTCAAAAAGGTCCCTTATAGTGTGACTATAGGTACTTGCAAGCTCATGAGATGAATCTGAAAGTGAGAAACCTAAAAACATTAACACCTTTGGGTTGAATATGATTCCAAAGGATTTAAAGGAACCATAGTCTGTGTGGCACAAATTTAAAATGTTTTAAATCATCTACAAGACCTCTTTTCCTCTAATAATGGTCAACTATAGTTAACTGTAGTATGACAGTGCTCTAAAGTATGACTATCTTAATGTTGGCCTAACATGTGCATGATGATAACAAGTTTAAATTAATGATAAGTGGCCTTTAAAACTTAAAATATTTATAAAATTATGAGACACCATATTTTATGTTGTAATTCACACCTATAGGCATGTCACTTTTTGAGTAAGAAAGCACAATACACAATTAACCACTCTTGCCTAGTCAAGAAAAGGTGAGGGTACTTTGAGTTGAAAATGAAGAATGAGTATTAATTATTATTAAAAATTAATCACAAGTGATAATTAACATCTCATTAATTATCAATAAAATTAAAAATTATAAGGGTTGGTTCTCAAGTACACCTAAAGTCAACACACTAACCCTGCATAGTTAGTGAGATCTACAGAAGTCTATCTTGTGTTTTTTGGTATTTGAAGATGGTAAGAGTGTGGTATAACCCTATAAATTTCTATAGAAGGTATCCATCACCTACCCAAGCCTCTCATATAATTTTTTTTCTTGAGGCAATAGGGGAAGTTCCCTCTATTTTATCTCAGATAGAGGGCAGTCTTAAATGAACATACCATGTAGGTTTAGTAAGAAAATAAGAAGAAGGTGATTTAAGTATTGATGAAACCTTGAATATAGGTGTAGGAAAAAAATTTAAACATGAAAAATCATGACTAAGGCCTCACATCACTGAGAGACCAAACAGGGTGGCCTAAACCCATATATGTGTAGTCAGACCTACTAGGCCTAGATTAGGCCTAATGCCTAAAAGTATCTAATACCATTTATAGGTTCAAGTGAGCATTATAAAGTATTTTATAACCTACATAAGGATTTATAAGGTGATTTGGAGACTTTATCATGCAAATAAGGTCATAGATAAGCCATTTCTTGACTTGAGAACATGATAGGGTATGTATAATACAGGGAAGAACTCAAAAAGATAAATTTGAAAGCTCATATAGTTACAAATTAATAGCATGGGAGTATAATGAGTTATAATATGTTGGATAGGGTCTTAAACAAGGATATAGTGGAATTTATTTAGGTTTTGGATATCACAATTTTCTGAACTATTATTAAGGGGTAAAACCACTTATAACCCTCCAAAACCCTTATTAATGACTTGATAGGGAATAAGTTGATAGATATTAATCCAAGAGGGGTATTTTTAGTAGGAAATTTAATGTGACTTGAAGAGGACTTCCTCAAGCTCCTTTCCATCAAGTTGGCTTCTACCCTATTCGTATGGACAATGTACAAACTAGGTTTTTGATAGTTTTTTATGTTTTTTAGGTAGAGAAGAGTTTAAAAATATGAAGATCACTTTGGGAGATATATTGAGACCTAATATAACTCATCATACTCATTTATTTCTTCATAAAACCACATAAGTACTCTGAAAGTAACTTCACTTTAGGTAGTCTAGAATGGCATAGTGAATGAAGAGTGATCACCAAGTGAGAAGGTGATAAGTCTAACTGGGAGGCATTTTAAGGTATAGTTGATGGATATAAGGATATGAGGACTCTTAATAGGTGTCATACCAACCCCTGTATGGAATAGTTTGAGAAACTTAAGACTATATTGGTGCCAAGTGTGAAGTATGAGTGAAAGAAGGATGACAGTTACTACAAGCAGTAAGAATACTTATCCAAAAGAACATCAATGATTAGGGACAAATTCAAAGGATTTTGGAGCCTATTTTTAACCCCCCTTCATATTTAAATTATTTAATCTATCCCTAATCTAATTTTGAGCACTCAAGAGAAGCCAATGATGAGGGTAGTTTAAAGAATCCAACTGAGAGACCTCTTTACCAAGTTTGAGGAGTTTAATGCTTCTAAGGGATATTTGTCCAAAGAGACCTTACATGGTTTATTTCACAATCCATTATCATAAAAACATAAATCCTTCTCTCAACTTGACACCTATTATTGTGACTCTTAAGCTTCATTCTTCTATCTCTTTTTTCATATTCTATAAGTACTAGCCATTTTGGCTCTTGATTTATAATTCCACACCATGTATGGTGAATCCCTACATGTTTTATATTTTAATTTTAATTTAAATGATACAATTAATATGGTTTTGAGTTCACAAACATTTTTTATAAGTGTGCAAAGTTATGAATGGTGAGGTCTAGTGATAAGCTTCTATCCTTACTTCTCCTTGTCTTTTCATGTATAGTGCAATAAGTTCTCATTCTAACAGGTCATATGGAGTATAGCTAGTGTGTTTGGATCCATTAAAGTATGTAAGTTTCCTTATAGAATTTAATCTAACCTTTGGTCCACTTAACTTGAGTTATCTCATGCATATCACCTTTATATTGAAATACTAACGTTATAACATCTTAGGACTTTGAAGCTAGTACTGTAGGTTTTGTTTCTTAGTGAAAGAAGTATGATAATATAGTGGATATATTAATGGTGAATGACCCCCTTATGATATTTTATTTTAATGCATACTTCTACCTCTTTTTCCACAAGTAATCATTTAGTGTAGGTGATAAACACTTAAAGGCAAATTCAGGGAGCTAGTCCTTAAACCTAGAGGTCTACCTCTACTATAGGCAATCCATAAGCCTAGATGTATTCCAATATTTCCCAAATATAAGAGTAGGATTGAAATATGATCCATAATTTGAAACAAGATGGGAGGTTAGTATGGTATTATTTATAAAAATAATGAAATCAACAAACTAAACAAGCTAACATCTCGAGGTCTAGTTCATGGGGGGAGCGTAGTGAACAAACCAAATGAAGACATAACTAAAATGCAAAGAAATTATAACTTTCCTTAGCTTCCTTGATTTTTACAAGATGATGAGGTAATTAGCTTACTCAGATTGTGCTTAATAGGTATTCATCAATGGAGCTTGGATATGTCCATCTCCTCTTGGCACCATCATTGGCTTGATGGCTTGGATTGATTGCTTGGCTTAATGTTGACATTATAACACTATGCATTTGCTTCATGAAATCCAATCTAGCATTATAACTCTACTATGTTCTAATATATCCAAATGAAGAGTTTTAATCTTGATTTTATAGACTTTGAAATGACTTGAAATGGATTAAATCTCAACCTTGGTTGGCTTAGTTAACCCCAGTAGGGTTAAAAGGTTTCCAAAATCTCATGAATAGCATGAATAGGTGTGATTTGGGATATTTTGCATTTAGACAACTCACAAAAGGTCATGATTATATTCTAATATGATCTTTAGTATATTTATTGAATTTTCCTTTTTGATAATTGATTTATTTACTCATGGATGAATTCAATTAGGCTTAGGATTAAGATTTACAAGTTAATTAACCTTTATTAGGGATTTGAACATTTGTGAAAGATTTTTATTTATTAAATGTGTATTTACCTAATTTAATTGATTTATGGGACAACTTGATTTATTTACATGATTATGAAGATGAATTTGAGATTCTTAGAGATTCTTATGTTAGATTTTACAAGGTTGGTAAGAATTTCTCTAAATTCAGGTATAAAGAAATTGGTGTCCAATTTTACATTTCTATAATTTTCCCCTATTTGGGAAGGCATTTTAAGATATAAACATAGTAACAAATTCTCAAATAAAAAATGTTTTGTTGTGCTTATGACTTCAATGGTGATGAATGAACTGTAGCTACCCCCTTGAGGGAGTAGTTGGTAAAAGTGGTTGAAAAATGGTCCCTTGAAAGAAAGAAGCAAGATGAGGGGACCAAAAAAATGAAGATGATGGGGTAAGAACATAATTATTTGGCTAAAATTAGTTGAAATAATTGAGAATGTAGGTGGGATGGTGTACAATGGTTTTCTCAAAGGCAGTTATAAGCATTGTACCTTAATAGTGGCAACGCGGTATGATAACACAATGATTATACCAAATGCAATTATAATCATTAAGAATATGGAGTGCCCTAGTTAGGATAGAAAAACATGATAACAACATGCCCCAAGTGGGTAGAATAAAGTAAATGATTAGAATTAGTGATAACACAATGATTTATCGAAAGGCAATTATAATCATTGAGAATGTAGGTGGGATAGTGCGCAATGATTTTCCCATATGTGGTTATAATCATTGGACCCCAATTATGGAAAATATGATTGATAGTTGATGATTAATAACATGATGATGGCAACTTGATATAAAAGATAAATATGAATTGGGCAACCTTATAGTAGGGAGATGCTCATCTGAACTAGCAAAGGTTGAAATTATGTTGTTTTTAATTATTCTATTTGGGATATGATTGGGATTGGATTGGGATTAATGTTAGTGTTGGTGCTAAGGAAATGTCAATATTTCCATAGCTGAGTAGACCTACTGAAGCTGATTTTTGTTGTAGCATGTGATGGTAGGCATCATGATAGAACACCATGAAGACTTGTCCAAAATATGTATAAGGAATGAATCCTAATCCAATACTAAAGGGAAAATAATTTACTAATGATAAAAACCATGATGATAATGTATACATATGAATATGGATGGATTAAAGACTAATGTGTGAAAGGAATCACCCAATGAACACACATAGACTAAATCAAGGAAATAGTACTTAAGGAAAATAAATAAGCACTTAGACAAATAAAGAAAAAAAATAGTTAGTCCTAATGGTAGTACAAACAACATGACAAACATTTCCCCTATAAAAATAGGTGACAACTTAACAAATAAACATGATGGGCGAATAGAAGAAAAGGATGGGGATGGCTGAGCTATCTCCATATGCACTAGGCAAGTGAATGATGCCTATTATTATCCTCAAATTTATCTGACTCAATTCATGGGATAACCCTTATGAAAATTGTCTATTTCATAGCCCATGATCTTTAGGCACATAAAATGAGGCAAATTAATTGGTCTCATTCGTAATCTCCCCCCCCCAAAAAAAAAATAAATAGTTTTTTTGACTTATCAAATTTTTCCTTGATATTACACATGTAAGGCCAGAGAAAAAACCTAACATTACACATGCAAGTTCAAAGATTTTTTTTTCAATTTCATTGAAGTACACTACTTCCTAAGTTTTGATGTAGGCTATATTTTTTCTCTGACCTACATCCAAGTGCTTTACCTAGATGCAAACTGGTGAGTTTTCTATGACCTACATCAAAATGTCATGTAGTCTAAAGAATTTTATTCGGCCAACATCCTTCCCAATTTTATGTAATTTGGATAATTTTATTTGAATTACACAAAACATTTAGTCTAGAGAATTTTCTTCAAACTACACCCTAGAGACCTACCAATGTGTAGTGCAAAGAATTTTCTCTGGACTACACAAGGATTTTCCTACCCCCATACAGTTCAGAGACTTTTATTCAAACTACATAAAATTTCTAATCAGATGCACAAGTAAAAATTTTCTCCACCTTTACATATTTCGTACCAGATAAAAAATATGATAACTTTGGATATTTTTAATGCTCTCATGTAGTTTCTTAACCAATGACAGAGGCTTATCCTGCATAAAGAGTCATGAAGTATAATTTATAACGAGTGGTTCCTTCATCCTAGGTTGATTCAAATGTTAACCAAGGACCCAATTACATTAATTCAAGTTGGAACTTTTGGTTTAATAAAAGGTGATTCTAAATAGGAAGATGTTGTTTCAATATTTTTTATGTTTTTTCAATGTGGATTAATTAGATACTAAAAACAAAGTATAAGTAGGGTTTTTAAGATTACCTAGAGATATGGATGGTTGGTTGTGCATCATAGATCAAGATTTGTGGGAACTCCTCTTTGGCTATGGAGGAATGACCTACAAATCAAACTAACTCATAAAAAATGGATTAATAGGAAGATGAGTGGGTTGCCTGGTTACAAACTAGTCTTGAGAAGCGACATACTTTCTCAGATGGATGCCAACCCACAATTTTCAATTAAGAAGGATAATAAAGATAAAAAGATAAAGATTGCAAGATATACATGATGTACAAGATAATTTGACAAAGATTACATAAATTCAAATCATTTATTTTATTTAAGATAAACAAGATAAATAGGATAAATAGATATAGAGGGATAAGATGGAAAGCTGTAATAAACAATGCCAAAGATATAGACATGTAAAAGATAGGTTTTTAGAAAATAGAATGTAGGATTTGACAAGTTTTTTGGACCATTACAATAATTTTTTGAAAGTTTAGCAGGGATCGATGTTGATCCTATAGGACTGGCGTTGATTCAAATGGATCGACGTTGATTCTATGTAAAATGCTAAACTTTAAGAATAGTTTATAATAATGACTTATATTATTAATAAAATAATAAAAACTGAATGTAAAATAGACACAGAAGATTGTATATTTAAAATATGGATAAATTAAAGTGAAATACTTATCTTGAAAATAATCTTGGCATGAGGTTTATATTGTGCATTCTTTTGTTTATAGTTGGGGTATAAATTCACTAGTAATCAGTCTAATAATCACCTATGAGTCCCTTAGAGGAATTCTATCAGCATTTTAGGGTCCAAAATTACAGTCACCATCCTTTCAAGCCATGGAAGTCTATTGTGTATATATGAATCAACATCGATTGAGAAAAATTGACATCGATCATGGAAGATTAACGTCAATCATGGAGGATCACTGTCGATTAGCCCAATTTGGTCAAAAGTTGGCTTAGGCTATTTTGAACTACATGCCAAACTAAGTGAATGTAACACTAAATTGTTTACATGGGTTTTTGATGAGGGTAAGTTGTTGAAAGGGTTGTTGGGAGGTTGGATGGGTTTTGTTTTTAAGATTTTTGGTTGTTTAAAATATTTTGGGTGGTTAGGGATGGTAAATAGTAATTAATAAGATTAATTACCATGGGTAAATAGGGGGTATATACATAAAATAAACATTTAAGTATAGGTTGACATTTAATTTCTTATACTTTAAGTTATATTTTATGTATATAATTTCAAGGTGTTTGAGAGTGGTTTCAGACCTCTAGGAGTTAAGATGCAAAATATAGATTTTTGGAGGTTTCCACCACATTTTAGATTTAGCCTATTTCAAGACTTTAGGATTTTAGACTCAGCTTATTTTAGGGTTTCAGACTATGGTGTAGATTTCTAGTGTCTACATTTAATTATTAAAGTGATAGCCTAAAATATGGAAAAATAAGGCAAGGGTGCTAAATTCTAACATCTATAGATGTTTATGGAATACAAGGAGGAAATGAAGAAAAAAAATACTTCCTCCAAAATATGATCAAGGATCTTGAATAATCCCTAGATGTGCATAGACAAGGATCTGGATCTCACAGACATGATTAAGAAACTTCCTTGCCAAATGATGGATGACACTTAAAAAATCCTTCCTATAGAAACAATTATCTAAAAATTCATTTCATTGGTTCACACTAAAGTTGAAATAGGAGCATTCACACTGGAATTCATTAATAAGATGGTTAAGTTCTGAGTGACTATGGATAAGTTACAGATAATTTTGGATAGGCACAAAGGTGTACCTATCAACATAGTAGACTCCATCAAAAAATTCCTCACCGTCTATAAAAATACATCATGACCAAATAACAATGATGTTCAAGTGGCCTTGAAGAGATATGAAGCTTACATGGAAAATAATAAAAAGGAATAAATTCATGTGTCTTCAGACACTTAGATTATTTTGAAATCTTTTTTTATGTAGTTTTTTTTTATGTAATTTACATGTAGGAAAAGTATAGAGTCCTAAGCAAAATCAAACTCTACCTAGAATAAGTCAAGGTAGTTAGGATTTCCCTATTTTTGCTCATGTCTCCTCTCTATAAATAATAGGATGCTATTTTTTAATTGGATATTTTAGATATTTAAGTGAATAACTATTGTATTGAGAAACAACTTTGAAACTTTGTGTTCAAAATGTCAATCTTTATTCAGTCAATATAATAAAATCAAGTGGCCATTTAATATTTGTGTTGAAATAAGCTTGTGGTGTATTAGGAATGTTCTTACATATTTTCCATTGCATTTTATTGTTAATTTGATCAAATTTTGGTGTGAATCTACATAAACTGGAAGATGTCAAAAATTTGATTTTGAAGTCTTTGAGCTGCAATATCATTTTTGAGTTTGTGTCTTGTGTTCATGATTGGAAGTGACTTTGGAGACTTTAGTCCATGAGTTATTTTCCTTCATTAGAAATAAGGTGGAGACTTTGGGATACACTTTGTTCCACCCATTTTTGTTTTTATATTAATGTAAGAAGCAACAAAGGTCTTTGAGCCTTTGTGGGTGTCTTGTGATACACTCATTGGTATTATTTTAGTTATTACTACATCTAGCTAATATGAATATTGGTTATTATTACTCCAATAAGTAGTTTTACCTTTTTATGATACATTGTAAGAATTAAAAGGGCTTCTAGTATAAGTTTTTCAGTGAACATCAATTCTAAAAAAAGAGAATTGGATGATATGAAAACACCCATATGATAAAGTTAGTGTAAATAAGTGTAATTAATTGCTTGTTGATTTTAGTTAGCAATAAGAAGGGTGCCTCCCATTTCCTCAAGGAGAGATTTAATTTAATTATAATGTGGCTAAAATTACCATTTTATTACCATTTTTTTGATGAAAAAATATTCACCCAACATTTTTTGGCAACTCCATTAGGGAACGAACATGTAACCAAGAGCTACACTCATTCGGTTGAAACATAAACAGTACCTTATTATTTATAATTTTTTATTATTCTTGATCTCTTTCTTTTTTTGGATAAGTCTAAGATCTAGTAGAATAGAATTACACATGTAGCAGAAGGGAATTAGGACACATTGATCTTATATTTGAGTTGTTTCAAGAGCATAACTTAAATCTTTTGTCAGTCCGTAAACAACCACCTCTTCAATGTATAAGAAATTTTCCTCTTTAAAATACAAGATCTCGCATACCAGAGGAATTTTTAAACATTTATAAGGTTTTACCTATTCAACCTCTACAAATATTTTCTATCCCTCCATACAACTGACACATAATGGATGCTCAAGGTCCATGGGGAACTACTTTTTATCCGTTGAATTTAACACCACTATCACATGAACCACCTCGTGATTCACAAAAAAACTTCCCCAAATTATATGGTGATGGCAAGCAACATCTAGATGAACATATTTTTTAATTCTACATTGCATGTATATTTATAAGGGTGGAACATGAATATTTTTCTTTAAGATTGTTCATATAAACACTCTAAGGTGTTACTATTGATTAGTTTTACCATCTTGCAATAGGAACCATCACAAGTTGGGCAACACTTAAAACTAAGTTTGAGGAAAGATTTAAGATGATAGAAGATGCTCATGCATTATAATTCCAACTCAAACAAATTAATAAATAACCACATTGGACCATGCATGAGTTTGTTGCAAATTTCAATAAGCTGAGGAACATGATCCCACTTGTTGCATAACTTACACCTGAGAACTTAAAGTGCTTCTTCATCAATTCTCAATTATTGGAGGTTAGTTTTATTTTATAAAGAGAAACCCAAGTTGATCTTAAAGATTCTCAAAATTTGGCTACTGAAGTAGAAGATAATTTTATCTTATCGATAAAAGTGATGAAGGATTAAATCAAACCTAAAGGGTAGCCCTCTTCGACTCTACCTTCTATTAGCACCACAGATCCTATGGTGTAAAATTTGGAAAATTAATTGTTATAACTAAAGAAAAAATTATCTCTAGGTATGTCCATTTATTAATTTATGAGAATAACATACCCAAATGTTTCTAATTATCCTAATAATGCTGCAAAGAATAAAAATTAGAATAAGCTTCCTTTACCATAAGCAAGGCTTGCATTGAAGGCACCACCCGATAATGCAACAATAAACTTATTTAAACCTGAACATGATGATCTTATAGAGTTATAATATGTTATAGAGGATGACATAATTTCATTCATAGGATATAAAGAAGGAGTAGTTGTCATCTCTGATATCAGGTTTCTGAATTATGAATAAGTTAAACAAGAGGAAGATACATATGGTGAGTCTTATGCCATCTTCAACCATTATCAAAACTAGCTGAATCAAAATAGAAGGTTGATAAAACAAGTCTAAAGATGAAACATTCCAAGAGGTTATGATTTACAAAAGATGAAATCCTTTACCAATTCAGCCAAAGGATACGGTGGGAGATAAACAAGTAAGTACACCTCACTATTCCACTTATTCTCCTTCTACATTTAGACCTAGTGCCCAAAACCTAAAACTTAAAAATGAAAATTATTCATCTTCCTAAGTTGTTCTATACCTAGATTTTGATATCATAGACCATGATAGGAAGACAAAAATTCAAATGTCTAAGGTTGAATACCTCCAATCCAACCCTGAATAATTCGAAAGATTGGCTAAGTTTGTAAAAATCAAAGCATCCATTCTTCATCAAATCTCATCTAAAAGTGCACTTATCAACCCTAAACTAAAACCTAAACAAAATAAATTTGCTTTAACTCCCTTATCCATCTCTAAATTTTTATTTTTATTTATATTTCCCTATTATTCAATTATTACAATCTCAGTAATTATGTTATTGATTCGGGTGCCTCCGACAATGTGATGCCAACCAAAGTAGCTGCTACCTTTGGGTTAACTATAACAAAGAATTTTGGATATTGATTTTCAATGGAAACTAAGTAATTACCCCTCATATTTCAAATCAAAGATGCATAATTTTTATTTACCACTTTTTTGGAGAAATAGACAAAGATGACAATTCTTGTAGCTGATGTTCTAGCTTCATATGGAATTTTTTTGGGATAGAATTTTTGCAAAGATGTTGGTGGTGAAATCAAAATGGATTGGTATGAGTTTAAAATACCTATCAAAAGTGTTATGTAGAAACTTCATCTAGAACAACAAGTAAAATATACTATGACAAAGACTAAGGATTCAAAAGCTCATATTCTCTTTGAAAACTTTGGAACGGGCACTTATTTCTTGACCATAGATGAGGATCCAGTATCATCAAATGATATTTCAAATGTAGGTAAGGAAATAGATGAATCATCCTCTTCATATGAAAATATTTTATATTTTAAGACTGTCAAACTAGAAAGTTCAAATGATGTTTGGAATTTAGAATTGGATGGCAGTTGCTCTTCAACTAGATCCAAAGCTGGGATAGTACTTATATCTATAGAAGGAAAGATCTTTCATTTTATTTAAAGTTGAAATTTGATAATACTAAAAAAACTATATTATATAAAGCCTTTATGTTAGGCATGGGTGTTGCACAAAATAAAGGAATTAAAAATCTCTATGCTTAAGGTGATGCTGAGTTAGCCATCTATCAAGTAAGAAATTTATATCAAATAAAGAATTAAAGGATAAGGCATTATCACAATCATGTTTGGGATTAAATTGAGGATTTTTATCCTTTTGATATATCAGTAGTCCCAAGAGAATACAATGATAAGGCAAATTCATTGGCTATTTCATCCACCTTCTTGATTCCCCACAACGATTTCCAGGGGAAACAAGTATACCATAAAATTGGTATTATGATTGAGTGTTCCTAATAATTCCAATCATTGGAAAATTTTAAATAATGATGATCAAGTCATTTCCTTTATGGAGAAGGTGGAAAATTTTAGTGAGTTATAGTTTGAGGGAGTGACTCTACTCCTCAAGAATCAATCTCTAAGGTGAGTGAGGAAATTGGTGAAGAAATTTTGTAACTGAAAGGCAATAAGATTCCCAATGGATTGGTTTATATAGAAATACTCTTTGATAAACATGTTCACTTTAACAAATGACAATATTCTAAAATGGATTTTGATCTGGGCAGTAATTTAGGTGATAATTCGGGTGATAGTTCCACCCCAATTGATGATGGAACTTCTGGGAGCCATAACTTTTGCACCGTAGCTCCAATTGACTCACCGTTTAAACTGTTGGAAAGATAAGAATGAGGAAAATTTAATGAGATGGCATGGAGCTTTGAAAAATTAATTTTAACCCCCAAAAACCCAATAGAATTTCCCCAAATTTCAATTTTACTAGTGTAGTCTAAAAATAGTAAGTTTCTAAAAATAGTAATTCCTCAAATTTTGTATTGTTTTAAAGCATGGAAGTCAAACCACTTAATATACCTTGAGATTGGTGACCTTAAAAATCCTCCAAATACTTTAAAAATAGGTATAAATAAATATGTAACCCAAAATGGAAAATTAGACATCTCTTCCCAGAGATAAGCATATATTTGTATTGTGATCTTGAGTAATAATACATCTCTTCTCAAAGAATTCATTATTACTGGGTTATTTATTTGTTATTTAAATATTTATCAACCAAAACTTCTAAGTTTTGGATTAGTGGTATCAAAGTGGTTTGTCTTGAGAGTGTATGATCCTGAAGATGAGGTCAAGCTACAAGAAGCTTGGGTGGAAAACAACAGAGCTTCCAAAATATCCACCTGTTCGCTCCAAATGACTTCAAATGGAAAATAACACCGAGACATCAGATCCTTTCAAGGAAATGGTGAATGAAGCCCTCCAATGGAAAAAATCATAGATGCTATAATAATTTTCCCAAATTCTTCAACAACTCTCGATGGCAAATTCTAGCTCCTTAGCTACACTTCCTGGCTCCTCATTCATGGAACATCCTTTTAGTGCCCCAACACCCTTCAAGGTTTAGGTGAATTTTGATATTCCAAAATTTGAAGGCAAAATCAATGTAGATGTAGTATAAAATTTGTTAGATCAATTATCTTCCTACTTCTCTGTAAACATATTCACCAATGGAGAAAAGATCACTTTTGCTCTTTTGAAAGCATCATTGCTTGTGAAAAACTGGTGGGAAGTGTACAAAAAGAGGTTTAGTACAGATGACGTTGGCCTTGATGTGGAACCTACCTGGGATGATTTTGTGGAAGTGGCAACAAATTCACCAAGGTAAGGACCAATCTATTCAAGATTACACAAATATTTTTCATTCTTTGTCTACAAGATTGGGCATCCAAAAAAGTGACAAACATAAGACTCTCAAATATCATGGTGGACTAAAATGGTACATACAAGGGGAAATGGAACTCTTCAATTTGGAAACCCTTGGTGAGGCATATGAATACATAGTGAAGATTGAGCAAAAGCATGGTAGAAAGAATATGAAGAGTCAACCCTTAAAATGGAAAAAGTGACAAGGAAGGTCAAACACGAGGCCAAAATTAGAAGCAAAAGGAGTTTCAAGACAATAAATCCCAAAATGGGAAGTCTAGAAAATGGTGTGATTATCAAAAAACTAGAACTCACTCTAAAGAAGAATGTTGAGCCATCAAGTCACTACTTTTTGAGTCACAATACTCGACATCTATTACTCTGTCTCATACACAACCCACAGTTGAAGAGGATGAAGAAGAAATTATAGATCTTGAGCTCGACACCATCGTCACTTCATCATAGACCCGTGAGGAAAGGCTAGATGACAAAGAAATATTTTTTCACTCCAAATTATGGGTAAAAGGTAAGCCTCTGTATTTTATTCTTAATAGTGGGAGTCAAAAGAATTTAATCTTTGCTAAAGTTGTGAAAAGTCTGAATCTATCCATGAAGCCTCATCTAAAGCCATATAGTATTGGATGGTTGAGTCCAAGGAGAGACATTCATATCACCCATTAGTGTCCTCTTTCATATGCAATAAAACATTTCCAAGATGAAGTCTTGTGTGATGTGGTCAATCTAGATGTTTGTGATGTACTCCTTGGTCAACCGTTCATATATGAGCGACATGGCATCTATGAATCATGAACTTGAAGAATCAACCTCACTCTTGGAACATATTACTATAGGGTACTAGAGGTACCACCTCCCACATCTATCTCCCTCATCAGTGCTAAGCAATGTAAGAAATTGGTGGAGAAGACAAAGCAATTTGTTATCATGGTGGTCAAACCACATAAATCCAAGAAGGCTGATGTTGCAATCCTAAATACACAATCAAAACAAAAACAAAAGTAGATAATATGAATCATAGGAGATTATGATGAATTATTCAAGTCACCCACAGGAGTTCCATTGCATTTCTAGGTAACACATTCTATCGATTTGATCCCAGGATCACCTTTACCTAATAGTCCTGTGTATCGCAAATCAATTTTGGAGAATGATGAAATAAAAAGATAGATTCAATAATTGATCCAAAAGGGTCACATCAAGCCAAGATCTTCACCTTGTGGTAGCCCAGTTGTCTTTCCACCAAATAAAGATGGAACATGGAGGCTTTGCATTGACTATCAATCCCTAAATAAAATCACTGTGAAGAATCGCTACCTCTCCCTAGGATTGATGACCTGCTGAAACAACTCCATGGTTTGAAGTTCTTCACCAAACTTGATCTCAAATTTGGCTATCACCAAATTCCCATCAATCCCACCAATGTATGGAAGACTGCATTCAAATGAAATTAGGGGCTCTTTGAATGGTTGGTTATGCCTTTTGGGCTTAACTAATGCATCTGCAACCTTCATGAGGATGATAGATGACATCCTACGACCCTTCACCAACTCATTTGTGTTTTTCTACCTGGATGACATACTCATATATATTAAAACATGGGAGGAACATTTACAACATGTTTGTAAGGTGCTTCAAACTCTTCAGGAGCACAAGTTGTATGCAAATCTTGACAAATGCACATTTGGGATGACAACAATTCAATACCTCAGGTACATTATGAATGAGGAAGGGGTCCATGTTGATCCAAAAAAGATTTAGGTTATTCGAGAATGGCCCACACCAAGGACCCTCACATAACTTCATAGCTTCTTGGGTCTTGGAAATTTCTATCAAAGGTTTGTTCTTGGATTTTCACATGTTGCTTGGTCACTAACCCAAATTAATAAAGGAGGAGCTAAAGCTACATTTCATTGGGATGAAATACAACAAAGGGAATTTGATAATTTTAAGAATAGACTTTGCTCAGCGCCTATTTTTGCCTTGTCAGATTTACATCAACCTTTTGAGTTGATGACAGATGCATCTGAATATGCCATGGGAGTTGGCATCATGCAATATGGCCATCCTATTGCATATCATAGTGAAAATTTCACTGATATAATCAGGGAATATCTAACATATTATAAGGAGCTCTATGTCATTGTGTAAGCCTACAAACAATGGAAACACTACATCTTGGGAAAAGAGACAGTCATCTACATTGACCATAGACCATTAGAATTCATCCAGACACAAAGAAAACTATGAAATGAGAGGCACCAAAAGTGGGCCACATATCTTCAGTAATTCCATCTAATAATCAAACACAAAAAGGGGAGCTCAAATACAACTACAATTTTTTTGATTCATCTACCAATTACTGCACTCATAATAGTTCTTGACTTGTGTGAACATGAGACTACCACTTGGGGTGCTTTGTATGAAGTAGATCCTACCTTTGCTGATACATATCAGGTTCTTCAAAAAGGTAAACATGTTTCTAATTTATATTTGCAAGATAATGTCCTATATCATATGGGGCACATCTATGTTCTAGCTTCAGAGCAATATAAGATGATATGGGAAGCACATTTTAGTAGGACAACTGAACACTTTGGTATAGAGAAGACATTGGCAGTTCTTTAAAAACACTTCTACTAGCCCCATATGTGAAAGGATGTGGAAATATATCTTAAATATTTCACCCCATGTGTGATATCCAAGCCAATAAATAAGAAGCAAGGATTGTACACACCATTGCCAGAACCAACCAGGCCTTGGAAATTTGTCTCAATGGATTTTATCTCAGGTTTGCCCACTTCAAAACATGGTAAGGACTGTATCTTTGTGGTAGTTGATCATTTTTTAAAAATGGCAATCATGATTGATTGTAAGAAAAATATATCTTCTAAATAAACTAATAAACTCTATTTTAGTCATGTATGGCTCCATTTTGATCTCCCCAAGTCCATTGTCTTAGATTGAGATAGCAGGTTCCTGAGCATCTTTTGGTCTACTCTATGGAAGATGATGGATACCAAGCTGATGAAGTCCACAGCCTTCCATCCATAGATTGATGGTTAGATAGAGGTGGTTAACCACTTGATTTTTCACATGATTCATATGTATCACTCCACACATCCACGTACATGGGATGAGGGGCTTATTTTCATACAACATGGATATAATCAAGCCCTGTACAGCTCACCCAAGCACAGTCCATTCCAAGTATGCTTCTAGTTCCAACCCATGGCACAAATTTATGAGGATGTGGAAGGTCACCAATATTGATGTAGATTAATTGGTTTGACTTCCACTCTTTAAAACAATACATAATTCGAGGAATTACTATTTTTAGAGACTTACTATTTTTAGACTACACTACTAAAATTGAAATTTGGGGCACTTCCATTGGGTTTTCAGGGGTCAAACTTCATCAATCATAGCTCAATGCCATCTCACAATGTTCTCCTCATTCTTAGCTTTCCAACGGTTCAAATGGAAAGTCAATTGGAGCTACAGTGCAAAATTTATGGCTCTAGGAAGTTACGGCATCAATTAGGGTGGAACTGTCACCCGATTATCACCTAAATTGCTGCCCATATCAGATTCATCAGTAAAAGTTGAGAAATTTAATCTAGGAATAGAAGATGATCCAAAAATGGTAAATATTGGGAATTTTTTATCATTTGAGGAAATAAATAAGTTGGTGACACTTCTATGGTAGTACATTGATGTGTTAGTTAGCATATTCATATGTTGATTTTAAATCTTTCCAACCCAAGGAAGTTCAACATGATATTCCTCTCAAATCTAGGTTTCTGGATCACAAGTAGAAATAATGATAATACAATCCTAAAATATCAGGCACCATCCTTACCAAGATTATAAATTATAGAATCATTTTTCCTATACATCACTCAACATGGATAGATAAAATCATTCTTGTGAGGAAAAAGAATAGATAAATTCACATCTATGTTGATTTCCATAATATGAGCCAATCATCACCGAAGGTAATTACCCATTTCTAGTAATGGATAAATTAATACAAATAGTAATGGATTTAGAGATGTTGTCTATGTTAGATGACTTCTCAAGATACAACCAAGTGGAGGTGTGTGATGAATATCAACACAAAATGGCCTATACTACTCCATGGGGCACCTTTACATATCACAGAATGCCTTTTGGGTTGATCAATGTTGGTGCCACCTTTTAGAGAGTGATGGACCTAGCTTTCTAAGATGATAAGGGTAAGTTTATTGTGGTCTATTTGATGATTTAATTATTTTCTCAAAGAAATATCAAGATCATTTTGATCATTTATAGCGAGTACTTCAAAGGTGCCATCAACATGGGATATCCCTTAATCCCAAGAAATCTATTTTTGGGGTTATTAAAGGTAAACTCCTTAGGCACATTATGTCCAAGGAAGGGACCAAGATTGATCTTGAATAGGTCAAGTCTATTTATAATCTTGCTCTAGCATCCAATAAGAAAGGAGTGCATTCTTTATTTTTGAAGGTTAACTTCTTACAAATATTTTTACCTAATTTTGTTGAGAAGACACATCATATTATTGATATGATGAAAGGAAAGTCAATTTTCCATTGGAAAGCAGAAGGGAAAGTTGTCTTTCATGAAATAAAGGAAGCAATTACTAATTCTCTAGTCTTAATCTACCCCAACTATACCAAGGACTTCATGTATAGTTACACTTTTGAGCACACTCTATCTACCATTTTGGTACAGCCAAATAAAGAGGGGATTGAAAATCCTATAGATTTCATGATCTACCCTCTAAAGGCTCATGAGCTCAAATACTCACCCATGGAGAAACATGTTTACATTGTGGTTAAAGTGGTTAAGAACTTTAGGTATTACACCCTCAATTCTCATACCATAACACTGGTACCAGATTCTATAGTCAAGTCCATCCTGACTCAATAATAATTTAGAATTAGAAGAGGTAATTAGATCACCAAGATCTAAGAATATGATATGGAAATTAAAACTACAAAGCTAGTGTGTGGAAAATGTTTGTGTTAGATTATTGTAGAAAATAAACCAAAATAGGTATCCAGTGACAAGGGAGACACAAAAGGTCTTATAGTCTTGTTCATAAGCACAACAAATGAGTGGCACTCTAATGTTGCTCATTTCCTCACATATAGAAAATGTCCAAAACATTTATCTTATAAATAGAATAGGACAATCAATCTTAAGGATGTGAATTTCATTCTTTGGGATAATGGTTTATATAAGCAAAGCATTGAAAAAAAATTCTATGGTGTGTAGACAAAGCACAACAAAGCAAGTTGTTGGAATCCTTTCACAACTTGGCATGTGGAAGACATTACTTAGCTTTGATCACAACTCACAAAATTTTTCAATCAAGGTACTACTATACAACACTTTTTCAAGATACATACACTTAGGTGTGTAAATGTGAGTTATGCCAATAATTTATGGGGAAGCCCAAGTTGGCATCCCTATCCCTCAAGCTAGTAGTTATTGAAGAACCTTTCTAGTAGTGGGGTACTGACTTCATTGTTGTAGTGAACCCATTATCAAGTTTGGGTCATAGTTATGTTCTCATAGCTACTGACTACTTCACCAAGTGGGTGGAGGAAATCCTAGCCAAACATGCCACTTTAGAGGTTGTTTGCAACTTACTCAAGGAAAACATCATCTCAAATTTTGGAGTACTTAACAAGATAGTAATAGATAATGATACTTGTTTCTAATCCCATCAGATAACTAAGTTCTATTTTGAATATGGGATCACTCTATCTCACTCTTCTAACTATTACCCCAAGGAAATGGTCAGGCTAAGTTGAGTAACAAGAATTTGGTCACTATTATCAAGAAGTTGGTAGAAGAAAATAAGATATCCTGACACAAGGCATTATATGATGCATTGTGGGCTGATTTAATCACTCCCAAGTGAGAAATTGGTATGTCCCCCTTTCAAATTCTTTATGGCTTGAATGCAGAGATACCTATCACATTGGAATTGCCTACTCTTAGATTGGTTAAAGAAATTAAGGATGAGATATTTGAAAGTTTCATAGACAAGCATATTATATTAATTTTTAAACTAGAAGAAAAATGTACAAAGGTGGTAGACTACATTGCTGAACACCAAAGCCAAGTTAAGAAGATTTTTAACAAAAAAGCTAAGCCACAAGATTTCCAAATTGGGGATCTAGTTATTTTGTGGGATAAGAGAAGAGAACTGAAAGGAATGTATGGAAAGTTTGATTCTTTACAGAGGGGCCCTTTCCTCATTCATCAAATTTGTGGAAAGAATAGTTTCATTTTTCCATACCAAGATAGAACCCCATTCCCACTACCCTACAATGTATAACATTTGAATATTTTAACTTAGTGAAGTTGTAGATAAGTTTGTAATTTTTGTATATATATGTATAGTCTCTTTATTTTGTCTTTAGTCTAGTATATCATCTAACTCCATGGCCCAATGGATGAAGGCACTTAGAGTTCTGGGATTCTTTTTCCTTCAAGCCTTTTAAAAAATGCCCAAAGGAAATTCCCCAATTAGAGCTAGATATTATCCTCAAATTTAACTAACTTAATTCATGGGATAACCCCTATGAAACTTGACTATCTTGTAGCCCATGAGCTCTAGGCACAAAAAAAAGGCAAAATAATTAGACTCATGCGTAATCCCCCCCCCCAAAAAAAAAAGTCATTTTTGACTTGTCAATTTTCCCCAACATTACACATGCAAGGCCAGAGAAATAACCTGACATTGAACATGCAGGGCTGGAGAAAAAACCCAACATTGTACATGTAAGACAAGAGAAAAAACTTGACATTATACAAGGAAGGTCGAAGGTTTTTTTTTTGCCAAATTACACCACTTCTTGATTTTTTATATAGGTCAGATAATTTTATATGACCTAAATCCAAGTGCTTTACCAAGATGCAGGATAGAGAATTTTATCTAACCTACATCAAAATTTCATGTAGTTTAGATAATTTTCTCTGGCCAACATCCTTCCTAGTTTTGTGTAATCTGAAGAATTTTCTCTAAATTACACAAAACATGTAGTTCAAAGAATCTTCCTTGAACAACACCCCAGAGACTTACCAATGTGTAATTCAGAGAAATTTCTCTAGACTATATGAGGCTTTTCCTATCCCCATGTAGTTTGGAGAATTTTCTCTGAACTACATAAAATTTCTAATTAGAGGCATAGGCACAAATTTTCTCTACCTTTACATATTTACTACCAAATGAAAAATATGCTAACTCTAGAGATTTTCAATGCTCTCATGTAGTTTATTCACCAATGATAGAGACTTATACTACAAAAAGAGTCATGAAGTATAAGTCCCAAGGAGTGGTTATTTAATCCTTGGTTGATTCAAATGTTGACCAAGAACCCATCTACATCAATTCAAGTTGGAAATTATAGTTGAACAAAAGGTGATACCAAATAGGAAGATGTTTATGGAATATAGGGAGGCAATGAAAAACAAAAATAAGTCATCCAAAATCTGATCAAGGATTTCAAATAAGCCCTTGACATGTGCACAAATAAGGAGCTAGATCTTGAAAATAAGATTAAGGAACTTCCTTACCAAATGATGGATGACACTCAGAAAATCCTTCCTTAATAAAAAAATTGTCCAAGAATTCACTTCATTGGTTCACACTGAAGTTAAAATAAAAGCATTCCCATTGGAATCCATTGATAAGCTGGTTAAGTTCCAAGTGATTATGGATAAGTTACAAATAATTTTGGATAGGCAAAAAGGCATACCTATCAACATAGTAGACTCCATCACAAGAGTCCTCACCATCTCTAAAAACACATCAAGACCAGACAATAATGAAGTTCAAGAGGTCTTAAAGAGATTTGAATCTTACATGGAGAAAAATAAAAAGGAATAAATTCATGTGTCTTCAGCGATAGATTATTTTCAAAGCTTTTTGTATGTAGATTTGTTATATGTAATTTACATGTAGGAAAAGTATAGAGTCCTAAGAAAAATCAAACTTTACCTAGAATAAGTCAAGGTAGTTAGGATTTCCCTATTTTTGTTCATGTCTCCTCTTTATAAATAAGAGGGTGCTCTTTTGTAATTGGATCTTTTATCTATTGAAGTGAAATTTTGCTGCATTGAGAAGTAACTTTGAAACTTTATGTTCAAATTGTAAATCTATATTCAATCAATATAATAAAATCAAGTGATCATTCAATTTTTGTGTTGGAATAAGCTTGTGGTGTATTGGGAATGTTATTACATCTTTTCCATTGTATTTTCTTGTGCATTTGATCAAATTTTGGTATGAATATACATAAACTAAAAGATGTCATAAATTTGATTTTGAATTTTTTGAGCTGCAATATCATTTTTTATTTTGTATCTTATGTTCATGATTGGAAGTGACTTTGGATACTTTGGGCTATGAGTTATTTTCCTTGATTATTTAATCTTCATTGGAAATAATGTGCAGACTTTGGGCTGCACTTTGTTCCACCCATTTTTATTTAGATTAATGTAAGAAGAAACAAAGGTCTTTGAGCCTTTGTGGGTTTCTTATGATACACTCACTGGTATTATTTTAGTTATTCCTACACCTAGCTAATCTGGATATCAGTTATTATTGTTCTAATAAGTAATTTTACATTTTTATGATACATTGTAAGAATAAAAAGGGCTTCTAGTATAAGTTTGTAAGTGAAAATCAATTCTAAAAAAAGAGAATTGGATGATATAGAAACACCCACATGATAAAGTTAGTGTAAATAAGTGTAATTCATTGCTTGCTGATTTTAGTTAGCAATAAGAATGGCACCTCCCCTTTCCTCAAGGAGATATTTAATCTCATCATACTATGGCTAAAATTACCATTCTATTACCATTTTTTTGGTGACCAAATATTCACCCAACACCTATATAGTTCCATGGATGTATATCTGTTGTACCCCAAAAATATCACTCATTTTTGGGACAACATTTGAACTATTTTGGCTCCTTAGACTAAATAATCTCTTCCCTTCTTGAAATTTGTTCTAAGCATTCAAATTCCTCATTTTTCAAGCTTCTCAGAAAATCTATGGACGCTGTAGGCTTAAATCTACGAACTCTGCAGGCTTAAATCTACAGACTCTGCAGGCTTAAATCTACGGACTCTGCAGGAAAGAAGCAAGCTCTCAACACTTAGGTGATTTCAAAGTTGGTTTAATGACAAGGCTCAACCAAAAAATTTCATCAGAAAGCTTCTAAGCAAGGATTGAACCATTGAACCGTTGAACCTTGAACCATTTTGGTTCAACAGGTTCAATGGGTTCAAGATTTAACATCAGCAGCAAGAGTTAAGTGCATTTGTCAAGGTTCAAAGTTTAACTGCTTCAAGTTTTAATGGCTTCAAAAAACTTATCAAATAGAATGAACTAATTGAACTATTGAACCTTGAACCAAAGGGTTTAATGGGTTCACAGGTTCAAAGGTTCAAATCAGTACAATGAAGATCAAAGAGCTTAGAAAGAACAAGGAAGTGATAGACTAATGGTTCAACGGGTTTAAAGGCTTCTAAAAGCAAGTTCAATCAAAATAATAAGTTTTTGATGCTTAAATCAATGAATCATTGAACCATTGAACCACTTTGGTTCAAAGGTTCAATGGGTTCAAGGTTCAACAAGTTCAATGTGTTTGGTTCAAAAAGATCAAAAGGACTTAGCCATATAAAGGGATTGAACTGATTCAACCATTGAACCGTTGAACCAAATTTGGTTCAATCAGTTGGTTCAATCAGTAGGTTCAAGGGGTTGCCCAAAAGACAAAGGATCAAATATCCCTTGCGGAGGGTAGTGAACCAAGGCCTAGAACCCTTACGAAGGGCAACGAGTAAAAACCTGATAAAACTTAGTAGATGCTGCCAAGTATCATCTTTTGAGCCTCATTTCACTTTGTTTCTAAGAGTAGTGGATGCTACCACGTGTCACAATTTGAGATTCACATAAAATTGACTAAGGCAAATTTCCAAGGGATAAATAGTCCTTATGGAGGACACTCAGAAACTGAAGTGAACCATTGCAAAAAACTTGAAAGGCTAATTTGGAGCTCAAACAGCCCTTGCAGAGGGAAGAAAGGGGGAAAATGGACCAATTCAAAGGCCAAAAGAGCAAAGGGATTTCCTTTGGAAAAATTCCCCTGGCAAAATAGATAAAATAATTCCTTTGGGAAAATGAACAAGGCAAAGAGATAATTCCTTTAGGAAAATGAACAAGGCAAAGAGATAAGTCCTTCGGGGAAATTATCTGAAAGAATTCCTTCAGACTTTTTCCTCTAAAATAATTCCTCTAGATTTTTTCTTCTGAAAGAAAAGATCAAAAAATAAAGCAAAGCCCAGTGGAAAGACAAGGTAAGCAAGATTTCCTTCGGATAAATTGCCTGAAGGAATTCCTTCAGACATTTTGTCTGAAGGAAATAAAGGATAAAGCCCGTCAAAAGAAAGAAGCCTGAAGGCCATCTGAAGACTACCTAAAGCACAGATACCCTTGTGGGGGGCTCTTCTTGACCCAAATCAGATCATTTCTTAAGGACCTAAAGGGTAGGTTCCCTCTGGGAAAGATCAAATGACAGCCAAAAGAATTGTCAAGGAAAGTGACGTTCTCGTAGATGTCAAAGTTGCAATAATGAAATAGCCATTGATATTTGTAGTTTTAAGTGCAGACTCAAATGCATTAAAAGTCTTTAAGGCCAAGGCCAAAAGGAAGAATTGTTGAGAGGAGCGTAAAGAGCAGGAATGACCAAAAAAATTTATGCATCATATATGTTTCTAGAAGTAGACCACCAGGTGGATATTGAAAGATGCAAACTTTCAATAGCATGACCCATTTCTCTACATTGAGAAAAGCAAATGGGTAAATGCCCCTAAATTCTAGCATGTCTTCTTAACAAAATTCAATACAACATGATGTGTTACTATTCCTAAGTCCTTCTTGAAGAGGCTATATAAGGGACTCTCTTGTTATTGTGGAAGGATCACTCTCTGATTGTTAGAAAAAAACTCTACCCAAATTGAAAGGCATTACTGAGAGTTTGAGCTCAAATTGTTGATCATATTTTATTATTGGAATAAGAAAGCAAGTGAAATTTCAAACTTTGTGCGGTGATATTTTTGTTGTTGGGGAAACTATTCTTATGTCTTTTTCCTTAATATATTTTTGGTTCCTTTAATTCAATAAGTAGAATTAGTGAAAGTAGTTAGGAAGGCATCCTGAAGCCAACTGTGGAGAGACTTTGTGCCCCCACAATTGCATTTAGTGTGTTTTCTTTTTGTTTCTATGTAAAGGACCTTGGAATGACTTTGTGCCCTCATTGTCCTTCGTATCTCACTCTTGGGCAATTCAGGTGGAGACTTTGTGCTACATCTCAATTTGCTAGTTACTACGACCTTGGTTACATTTTGCAATTACTACCAGGAAGATTCTTGTGGTTTGTTGAATAGTACTTTTGAAAGAAGAGGAGTGCTTTCTGTCATTATCCCTAAGATTTCTCCTTTGATTTTCATGCATCATCTCTGAAAAAAGAGAGATGGATGATTTATCCTATCCTTGACTATTATTATTATTATTATTATTATATATATATATATATATATATATATATAGGGAACCTCCCCAAGATGAGAGGAGAGATTAGTCTCCTTTTGATGTGGTAAACCTACACATTTGGCTGACCAATCTTCCTACTTTGGATGATCAGACCTATTTTGTTTATCAGTACGTTGATCGATAAAATATTCAACCAACAATTTTTGGTGACTCCGTTGGGGATATACATAATTTTTTGCAATTTGGAACCTCAAGTTTCAGATTGAAACATCACCTCTGTCTTACCCATTATCATTATAACCTTTATCCATTACAGACTCTAGTGACTCTGTTTCATGTCTTACTCATTATCCATTTATAGCCTTACCATCTTCCTCCACCTCTGTTATTTTATCTAGTCTACAAAACCAGAGCTGTTGGGAAAGAGTGCACAGTTTAAAGCCTCAAGCTTAAAACTAAAGCAAGGTCAATTCTTTTCCATTTTTGTTTCACAATTTAGCAAATTTAAGGTATACATGAAGCCAAAGGGATAAATGTATTGTTGACCCTGTATTCGAGTTGGTACAACAAAGTAATTTTGATTTGTTTCCTTCACCATCTCGCCTCCAACGAACCAAGAGTTTTCCTCCTACTAAAGTCAGATCTCCATTGCCAAATGAAGCATCCACTTCTACTGTTGATAAAGCTTTGCCAATAATTACTCCTCTGAGATTTGTTATTCCTCCTTTTCATAGTCATATAATGGTAGTTCAAGGTCCCTAAGGTAATTCTTTTGGTCCTCTCAATCTTACTCCACCTCTACATGAGATTTTGCACAGTTCAAGGAAGAATTTCCCCAAATTCTATGGTGATGGTAAAGTTCATCCTGATGAACACATTACAGCCTTCAGCATAGCTTATGGCATAATTGGAGTAGAATTTGAAGATGTAGCAGTCAGACTATTTGTAGAAACATTACAAGGTGTTGCTGCAGATTAGTTTTATCATCTACAAGCTCAGTCAGTAACTGATTGGAATACCCTCAAAGCTAAGTTTGAAGCTAGATTCAAACCTACAGAAGATGCACTTGCACTTTTGGCTCAACTTACATAGATGAATAAAGAACCTCATGAATTAATGAGGGACTTTATAGCCAATTTTGACAAACTAAGGAACAAAATTCTTATAATTGCTCGACCTACAGCTGAGAATCTTAAATGCTTCTTCATTAATTCTCAGTTAGCTGAAGTAAGTTTTATTTTGAGATGTGCTAGTCAAATAGATCTTGCTGCAGCTCAACATTTGGCCACTGAGGTAGAAGATGATCTCATCTTAGTAGGGAAGATAAGAAGATATCTAAATAAAAATAGACCTTCATCATCTTCTAAATATTCATCTATAGGCATCATAGATCCAATGGTGCAGAAGTTGGCAAATGAGTTGCTTGCTCTCAAAAAGTAGATGGTGTAAGGAATGTCTTCTACTCCTTCATACAGAGATATGCCAAGAAAGATATTTCCAAATCAGTCATATCAAGGCAATGTTGCCAAGAATCAAGGGCAATAAAATCATCTTCCTCCCCCATAAGGGAAACTTGCCCTAGAAGCTCCTCCAACCAATTCAGCAATGGGATATCTTAAATCAGAATTAGATTTCTCTTTCTAGCCTAAATTAAATCAAGAAAATGATGCTGATCTCCTTGTAGAAAATCAAAAAGAATCAGCTAGCGACTCCCACATTGGTTTCCTAAACTACCAAGATGAACCCAGAAGTAAAGGAGAAGCTTTTGATGGATAATATGCAGTGTTTACCAGGTCCAATAACCAAATAGTCTAGCAAGTTGATAAAGGGAAGATAGAGGAGTGACCTCAACTAGTAATTACAATTGCTAAGCATGGAACCACTCTGCCTTTCTAGTCAAAGGATCTAGTGATCACCCAAAAGGTAAGTACATCAATTTCACCTTCACCTTCTACTTCAATTTCGCAAAGCAACCCTCCTCCCATCCCTCATAAAACTCAAAAGGTTGAAATACCTTCCTCTATACCTAGCTCAATTCAACCATTTGACATAATCGATCATGTCAAAAAGACAAAAATACAAATGTCTAAATTTGAATATTTGCAGTCCAATCCTGATCAATTGGATAAGTTGGTCCAATGTGTCAAGAACCAAACTATCCCTATAGGACAAGAAGCTAAAAAGGTAACTCCTAATTCACCAAATAACATGCCCATTCTGAATAATCTTGTCATTACTCCTCCAGCTGCCCCTGGGAAAATAGAACCTTTCTATGTTTCCCTGTTAATAAATGGTCACAAGCTAAGTAATTGTATTATAGACTCAAGTGCATCTGACAATGTCATGCCTGCTAAAGTAGCTGAATCTCTTGGCCTCACACTAACCAAGACATTTTGGAGATGTTTCTCCATGGAAAATAAGCAAGTACCATTGCTGGGGCAAATCAAAGATGCCCAATTTACATTTGCAATGTTTCCAAACAAGAGAATCAAGATGACTGTCTTGGTGGCTAATGTCCCAGCATCTTATGGTATCCTACTTGGATGAAATTTTTTTAAGGACATGGGAGGAGAACTAAGCATGGACCTATCTAAGGCAAGGATCCCTATCCAAGGCGTAATGAAGAGATTGATCCCTGAAAAGAGGCAAAATACGTGGTCACCCAAATGTCAGCCCTTGTAGCACAAATTTTGTTTGAGTCTTCAAGTAGGGGTAATTATTTCTTGACCACAGAGAATGTTCATGTTTCTATAGATGAAAGTCCTATAGCTGACAATCCAAGAATTGATCCAAAAAAGACATCAAGAGAATTGGTAGGGTGTAGTATAAATAAGGAAGGATCTTCCATCTCTATTGAAGAGAAATTTGATAGGAGATCAGCTTCTGATGATGCTTAGATCCTGAAATCTGATGGTAGCATTTCTTCCACCAATGATGGAGTCGAGACTATGTTGATATCTCTTCAAGGAGATATTCTTCCTTCATGCAAATTGTAATTCAGCAACACCAACAACATAGCTAGATGTGAATCTCTATTGCTCAGATTGAAGATTTCTCAAGATGAAGAGATCAAACTCCTTCACATCAAAGGAGATGCTAAGTTGATAGTTTTTTAGGAGTTTGATGTGGACAATCTAATCATGTGCTGGACTGAACTAGAAGAACAACTAATTATGGTAATGGACCATGTTGCAAATCAAAATCAATTAAAGGAACCCTTTGCCAAGAAAGCAAGGAGTTATGGCTTTCAAATTGAAGACCACATCCTGTCATGAGGCAAGAAGAAGAAAAAACCAAGAGGAAGACGTAAAAAATTGGTTTCCTGGTGGAGAGTTCTATTCACCCATCATCGTTTCTAGGGACAAAATGTCTTCTTGTTGGTTTATCAGGATAGAGCACTATTTTCACTACCTCTCAGGAAGCAACATCTAAAACACTTCAACTCTTGAAGTATCAGATTATTGCATCTGTACATATGTATATTTGTATAGTTTTTAATTCTATTTTGTTTTGTTTGTTTCCATTTTTGATGCCTTCCATTTCTGGGTAACATGACTCCGTATCCCAATGGTACACATGAAGACACTGGAGATTCTAGATTATACTCCCTTCAATTCTTTTTTTACAATTGATAGAAGTTCCCAAATTGGAGCCAACTGTTGTACCCCAAAAATATCACTCATTTTTGGGACAACATTTGAATTATTTTGGTTCCTCAAACCAAAATAATCTCTTCCCTTCTTGAAATTTATTCTAAGCATTCAAATTCCTCATTTTTCAAGCTTCTCATAAAATCTATGGACTCTGCACGCTTAAATCTATAGACTCTACAGGCTTAAATCTATGGACTCTACAGGCTTAAATCTACAGACTCTATAGGCTTAAATCTATAGACTCTACATGAAAGAAGCAAGCTCTCAACACTTAGGCAATTTCAAAGTTGGTTCAATGACAAGGCTCAACCAAAAAAGTTCATCAGCAAGCTTCTAAGTAAGAATTGAACCATTGAACCTTGAACCATTTTGATTCAATGGGTTCAATGGGTTCAAGGTTCAACATTAGTATCAAGAGTTAAGCACATTTGTCAAGGTTCAAAGTTCAACCACTTCTAGGTTTAATGACTTTAAAACACTTATCAAACAGAATGAACCGATTGAACCGTTCAACCTTGAACCAAAGGGTTTAATGGGTTCACAGTTTTAAAGGTTCAAATCAATACAATGAAGATCAAAGAGCTTAGAAAGAACAAGGAAGTGACAGACTAATGGTTTAACAAGTTTAAAGGCTTTTACAGGTAGGTTCAATCAAAAGAACAAGTTTCTGATGCTTGAATCATTGAACCATTGAACCACTTTGGTTTAAAGGTTCAACGGATTCAAGGTTCAATAGGTTCAATGCATTTGGTTCAAAAAGATCAAAAGGACTTAGCCAAATAAAGGGATTGAACCAATTGAACCACTGAACCATTAAACCAAAGTTGGTTCAATCGGTAGGTTCAAGGGGTTACCCCAAAGCAAAGGATCAAACAGCCCTTGCAGAGGGCAGTGAACCAAGGCCTAGAACCCTTGCGGAGGGAAGTGAGCAAAAACCTGACAGAACTCAGTAGATGCTACCAAGTGTCATCTTTCATGCCTCATTTCACTTTGTTTCTAAGAGCAGTGGATGCTACCATGTGTCACAATTTGAGATTCACATAAAATCGACTAAGGCAAATTTCCAAGGGACGAACAACCCTTAAAGAGGACACTCAAAAATTGAAGTGAACCATTACAAAAAACTTGAAAGGGCTAATTTGGAGCTCAAAAAGCCCTTGCAAAGGGCAGAAAGGGGGAAAATGGACCAATTCAAAGGCCAAAAGAGCAAATGGATTTCCTTCAAAAAAATTCCCCTGGCAAAACATAAAAAAGAATTCCTTCAAGAAAATGAACAAGGTAAAGAGACAATTCCTTCGGCAAAATTATCCAAAATAATTCCTTCAGACTTTTTCCTCCGAAAGAATTCCTCCAGATTTTTTCCTCCAAAATAAAAGATCAAAAAATAAAGCAAAGCTCAGTGGAAAGACAAGGCAAGGAATATTTCCTTTAGACAAATTTATCGAAGGAATTCCTTCAGACATTTTGTCTGAAGGAAATAAAGGATAAAGCCTGCCAAAAGAAAGAAGCCTGAAGGCCATCTGAAGACTGCTCAAAGGGCAGATACCCTTGCAGGTGGATCTTATTAACCCAAAGTGGACTATTTCTCAAGGCCTTGAAGGGTAGGTCCCCTCTGGGAAAGATCAAATGACAAAGACAAAGGAATTGTTGAGGAAAGTGACATTCTCCCAGACGTCAAAGTCACAACAATGAAATAGCCATTGATCCTTGTAGTTTTAAGCACAGACCCAAATGCATTCAAAGGCTTTAAGGCCAAGGCTAAAAAGAAGAACTACTGAGAGGAGCGTAAAGAGTAGGAATGACCAGAAACATTTGTGCATCAATATGTTTCTAAAAGTAGACCGCCAGGTGGATATTGAAAGATGCAAACTTTCAATAGCATGACCCATTTCTCTACATTGAGAAAAGAAAATGGGCAAATGCCCCTAAATTCTAGCATGTCTTCTTAACAAAATTCAATGCAACATGATGTGTTACGATTCCCAAGTCCTTATTGAAGAGGCTATATAAGGGACTCTCTTGTTATTGTGGAAGGATCACTCTCTGATTGTTAGAAACAAAACTCTACCCAAATTGAAAGGCATTACTGAGACTTTGAGCTCAGATTGTTGATCATATTTTGTTATTGGAATAAGAAATCAAGTGACTTTTCAAACTTTGTGCTGTGATATCTTTGTTTTTGGTAAATTATTCTTATGTCTTTTTCCTTAATATATTTTTGGTTCCTTTAATTCAATAAGTAGAATTAGTGAAAGTAGTCAGGAAGGCATCATGAAGCCAACTGTGGAGATACTTTATGCCCCCACAATTGCCTTTAGTGTGTTTTCTTTTTTTTTTGTGTAAGGACCTTGGGATGACTTTGTGCCCTCATTGTCCTTCGTATCTCACTCTTGGGAAATTTAGGTGGAGACTTTGTACTACATCTCAATTTGCTGGTTACTATGACCTTGGTTACATTTTGTAATTACTACCAGGAAGATTCTTGTGGTTTGTTGAATGGTACTTCTGAAAGAAGAAGAGTGATTTTTGTCATTATCCCTAAGATTTTTCCTTTGATTTGCATGCATCATCTCTGAAAAAAGAAAGATGGATGATTTATCCTACCCTTGAGTATTATTTTTTGTCTCATATCTATAGGGAACCTCTCCTAGATGAGAGGAGAGATTAGTCTCCTTTTGATGTGGTAAACCTACACATTTGGCTAACCAATCTTCTTACTTTGGATGATCAGACCTATTTTGTTTATCAGTACACTGATCGACAAAATATTCAACCAACAATATCCAACAAAAACTTTAGGCCAAATGTAGTCTTCCCAGGAAAGGGGAAGAAAATGATGATAATTGATGAAGAACAAACATGATGGATGTGATATAAGAATAGTAATGAACTCACAAAATGGTGAAAGCATGGGATAAAAGGCCAAAAAGGATGGGGAAACTAAGTGACAAGTGATTTCTTGTGACTTAATAAGGATTCCCAGAATCCTTAAAGCAAATAAGTGATCAATGTTTTTAGTTTTTATAAATAATTTTCAATTTTTTTGGAATTTTCTTGGTGTCCCAACTCGATTGAGAATGATAATACACTAAATGGTCTAGGTTCTCAAAATGGTGAGGACATGGAAAACTTGAATGGATGCTTGTAAAATGGTGAGAGTGTGATGGTAAAAGTGAACTAATCTGACCTTAACCTAAATCAAACATGACCCACATAGTCCTGAAATGGCCCTAAGTCATAGTAGTTCCACCTTATAGTAGAGGAATATAATTAATGTAGCAGCCAATTCAAACAAAATAAGCATAGTTACTATGATGGCATAGTAAGTCATATAAAAGGCAAGTTGGTATGTCAAGACATAATAAATAAATGTTGTCCCTAGTTTTCTCATAGGAAATTATAACTAAGACATAATGGAGTAGATAAATTATACTAATTTTCCCATAGGTGGTTATAATTAGTAGTAAGATCAGTGAGACACAAATTTTCCCCTATAGTCAGATATAATCAAGCTCACATAAACAAACTTGATATAAGAATAAAACAAGAAATGAAGGATACAACTACCAAATCTTCTATTATATTATTACAAAATATTGCCTCTATCTGGAATGCTAAAACAATTGCTAAAAATTATCTAATTCTTCATGTTGAAAATGTGAAACCAATGGATGAACCAAGGTCAAATAAGATAAGATAGGACATATCAAAACATGCCTTATTTAGCAGAATGGAATGGTAGGATGGATGGGTTTGAATGTCAAAGTGATAGGCTGGTAGGATGGTAAAATGATAGGATGATAGGATGGGAGAATGGTAGAAAGTTTATGGTATAAAGAAGAGTGTTGATAATATGGTACAACTTGAAATGGTCTTCATAAACAATACACTGAGTCACTCAAGTGTAGTAATACCACTTGAGTTGTATAACGTTCATAGGCTCATCAAGTTCATCCTTGTCTAGTGTGGTGAGTCTATATTCTCTTGTGCCATAGTCTGTAATAATGATGAAAGAACCAACCTGATTGGGTTTGAAATTGATTTTATGCTTCTTTTTAGTTTTGGTATTCTTTTGGTTTTATTTGAGGATAAGATCACTAAGTTTAAATTATATATGTTTCACACACCAATTATACTAGCCACATAGTCGATTTTGATATGCTTGACGGTTGTTGATTACATCCATGCCTTTCTCATCAAGTAACTCCAACTCTTGTAGGTAAGCTAGTTGATATTCATTGTCATCTAGAACATGTTTGAAAGAGATGCATAATAATGGTATCTTGACCTCAATGGGAAGAATGGATTCAGTACCATAAAAAAGTGAGTATAGAGTGGATCTTATTGGAGTACGGTGTTTGGTATGGTATTCTTAGAGGGCATGGAATATCTAAAGGTGTTAATCATGACCAATATCATTGACAATATTTTTTAGAATGTTGATAATAGTTTTCTTTGATGCTTCATCTTGGCCATTACCTTGAGGGTAATATGCCATGGAAAAGTATTGTTTGATTTTGTATTTAGGACATAAATTTTTGACATCCATGTTATTGAATTATTTACCATTATCAAATAAAATATCAGAAGGGATACCATAGAGGCATATGAGATGGTTGAAGATGAATTTATACATTTGTTTTCCAATCACATAAGTGAGGGGTATAGCTTTAACCCACTTAGTGAAATATTTTTTGGTGGTAAGGATATGTTTATGGTCATCAAATGAGGTCGGCTTTATATTGCCAATGAGATAGAGGCACCATGTATCAAATGACCATGGTGTCAACATTGGTTTTAGAGTCTTGGCTGGGGCATTAATCAAATTGGCATGTCATTGACATTTATCACATATTTTCACATATGTAGTTGCATATGCATCTATCATTGGCCATTAATAACTAGTACATAAGAGATTTTTGGACAAGACTACCCTACTAGTGTGGGTTTTACATACCACTTCATGAACTTCTGATAATGCTAGTATAGATTCTATCGAAGGTAAACAATGAAGTAGAGTTACTTCAAAACTATGATGGTATAGGGTTGGTCTGAGTAAGGTATAATGTAGGGCATTGTGGATGAAGTCCTTGGCCTATTTTGAGGATAAGTCTGGTGGTATAACATGGCCATGTAAATAGGCATATAGGTCTGAATACCAAGTAGAGCTAGGACTAACAATATCATAGATCATTATGAAAGTTGATGGTTCATGAGTTGGCACTAGTAGATTTTTAACAAGAAATTGGTATTCCTTTGCTATATCTATTTATCGAATCAAATATCCAATGGTATCCATTACATATACTATTATATTACTTGCCCTTGGTATGTGTTCAAATTGAATGTCAACAATTTACTATTTAAGAGTGTCAACCATGGCCTTGTAGGGAACCAAATTATCATATTTGGTCTGAAAGTGGTCTGTAACTTGATTGATGATTAACTGTGAATCACCATAAACCTTTAAATGATGTGTGTTCCATTATACCACTTATCAAAGCCCTACCATGAGTGATTCATATTCATCCATGTTATTGGTATAAGGAAATTTGATTCTGAATGACTTAGGGATTAAATCCCCCTATGGAGTGATAAATAAAAGGCCTATCCTTAATCCATGTGTTTTGAATGATCCATCAAAATACATCTTCCAATGATATTCCTTAAGAGGTGTTTCAATGATGGTCATGATGGATTTGTCAAGAAATTGGAATGTGAGTGGCTCTATGTCTGCAAGGGGTGCTTTAGCAAGCTAATCCACAAGAACTTGCCCCTCAATGTCTTTCTAGTTAACATACTCTATCTCAAACTCACCAAAAACCATGATCCATTTGGACATGTGGCCTTTTTAAATCTATTTTAGATAGTATATACTTGAGTGGATCTACTTTTTAAATGACCATCGTCTTATTATTCAACATGTAGTGTCATATTTCATGAGTTGCAAAGACCATGGCTAAACAAGCTTTTTCTATGGATGTATAATTGTGTTCATACACTACTAGTGTACGTCATAGAGAGTAAACTATGTGTTCTTTTCCATTGTCATCATTTTGAGCTAAAAGAGTCCCCCAAGGCTTGATATATCACTAATAGATACAAAAACAATAGTTTCCCTAGCATATGAGGTAATAGAACTGGTGGATTTGAAAGATAGTCCTTTAACTATTGAAAATATTTTTGACAATTATCATCCCAAAAGAATGTTACTAGGTGTGTAAATGGGTGGAACTTGTTGACCAATTGAGATATGAAGCATCAAATAGATGGGATCTTTCCTTATAAACTATAGAACTACTTCAGATTAGTTGGTGGTGGCATCTCTATTATGGCTTGTAATTTGGTAATATCAAATTCTATGCCCCTACAAGACATAATGAAGCCAATAAATGTTTTGGAAGTAACTCTAAAAACACATTTTTTAGGGTTGAGTCTTTGTATTCACGTAGTCACTCAAATATTATCCTTAATGTTGCTAAGTGATTGGCCCTAGTCTTTGATTTTCCTAGTATGTCATTGATGTAGTCTTCAATGGTGTCATGCATCATATCATGAAATATGACTTTTATGGCTATTTGATAAGTGGCCCCTATGTTCTTAATACCAAATGACATAACTTGATAAAAAAAATCCCCATGGAGTGGTGAACATTATTTTGTGTTGGTCTTCTAGTGTTATTTGAATCTGATTATAGACTGAGAAACTGTCCATTAGTGAAAGCATCTAATAACCCATAGTGGAATCGACAATCATGTCAATGTTTGGAAATTAAAAGTCATACTTAGGGAAATCTTAGTTAATGTCTCTAAAATTAGTATATATTTTGATTCCTTCTATCTTTTTACTGACTAAAACAACATTAGAAATCCATACAAAAATAGTTGATTAGCCTAATATATATCACTTCCAAGAGCTTCTATAACTCTTTGTTTCACAGTTTTGGCATTAGGATGTACCACAAGGTGGTGAACAACTAAGATGGGGTCCAAACCAAGAATGTCAAAATATGCCCATATAAATATATCTATAAATTCCCTCAATAGGGCTATAAGGACTTTGCACTCCTCTTTAGTGAAGGATGTACCTAATTTAATCCACTTTGGGTCATCTAGAGACCTGATGTTTACCTCTATTATATCCTTCACTAGAAGGGTCAAACCATCTTCAAGAATAGTGGGCAAAGATTTGAACTATTTGGTTATGTTAGAGTCCTCTGTTAGGACCAGTTCTTCAAGTTCTCCTAGACATGATAAATCAAAATCCCATAAGGGAGGGATGGCCATGTAATAAATGTTTTTGGAAACTTTTGGATGATGTGATCAAATGCCTATTGTCTTCAATACTAAATTCAAACCCATAGGCAAGTTCATCATCATTAGAATCCTAGATGATTTGATCAAAAGATCATTCATTTTCAAGGCTAAACTTGTACTTGTAGACAAGTTCATCATTGGTGGTCTCCTGGTCTAAATTTTAGGAAGGTTGAATACCCCCATTTAGTGGCACTTGAAATAGGTTTTCACCACTAGAATGGCCTTTATCTTTACTTTTTCCCTGGTCATAAAGCACCTCAAAAAGGTTTCCATTTTGGAACCTCAAAATTTTATTTATTTAATTTTGGCTAAGGGTGTTCACCCACTCTCCAAAATAGGATTTAGGATACAGTTTGATTGAGAACCCTAATTTATGATCTCCCAACGGAACATTATCCCTAAGGCATAGAAAATCATAAAAATCTTCATCATTCTAAAACTTGTCAACTGACACATTAGATTCTTGTTGGCCCCAGTCTATTAGTTGGGGATAATATAATGGTAGTGAATTATGATAAATGATCATTATAAGGGTGAAAATGGCATTATAGTCAAACATGTTGGTTTAAGCTAAGTCATCGAATTGGCTATGATCATACTCTACTTCATTGTCAGAATCATCATCACTAGTCATTGGTAATGGAACTCGAATAAGATATGTGGGATTACCCCCAAGTGGTTTAAATCCAAGTCTATAGGTTACTTTGTACTTAGTAATAGAAATGAGTTTAAGCATTCCTTGTTGATTTGTCCTGAAGCCTCTCTTTCATAGTCTTAATTCTCCATGATTTGATTAGGAATGGGGCACTTGGAGTTTTTGTAATAATCAACCAATTTATCATTGTATAACCATGATTCATCACCTTCAAGAGGGTCCTTTCCTTGGATAGAGGCAAGTATGAATGTGATGGGTCATGGACTATGCAGATGGCCTTTTTCCTTTCTTTGTCATTGCATGAGTGGTTTTTCATTTGGTCTTCCAAAGACTTTTGGGTTCTATGGAAGTTTTTCTATGTGAAAGGTGTCATGCATTAAATACTCTCCTGGGACATTAGATGAGATTGTATAGTGATTGGAAATTTTAGGAGGTAGCATGTGGGAAAGTGAGTCAAGGGTATTGGGTTCAATGTAGTTATCCTCTAGTAAAATAATAAGTATAGTTTTCCCTTTGTCCTTCTTGATGACTAGATTCATGCCAAAATGGTAATTGTAGCTCTTAAACTCAAACTCTAGATGTTTGCAATGCTCATATGGATGTAAATATCCTAGAATATTAACCTCCATCCTTGAATGGGAGAACATGATACATTGGTGCAATGTCGATGGGACCACATGAATCTCATGTAACCAAGGTATACCCAAAAGCATATTGTATGATAAATTGAGATCTATCACATGGCAAAGTGTATCATGGGTTAAGGGCCTAATGATTACTGGTAAACTAATGGTTCTTTGTGATTCTCATTCTTCATTATCATAGGCTTTAATGGTAATTGTTTCTACTTGGAGCTCTATTGAGGTATACCCAACAAGCTTGATGAGCTTTAGAGACACTATATTCAGACCCAATCCATTATGTATGAGGACACATTTCACTTTGTGCCTCTTTATGTAAACTTTGATGTATATTGGATTATTGTGTAGTGGGACAAGGGATGAAATATCACTTTGGTTGAAGGTTACTCATGGGGATGGAACTAGGTGTCCAACCAAATCTTGAAATTTTTTAGGAGATATGTCATTTGGAATTATGTATTTATCAATGAAATCTATCATGATGTTTTTATGGATAGTAGATGTACACAACAAATATAAAATGGCTATTAGTGCTAACATCTTTTACAATTATTCCACAATGTCAAACATCTTTTCTAGGATAGTGGTAAATGCTTTATTCTAAGGTAGAATGGTTGGTTGGATGATGGGTGAAATGGAAGATGGTTATGGGCCTAGTATGGTAATATTTGACCATCAAGTTGTTATTTCACAATCAAGATTAGATGTAGGACCATTGTTGCTAATAAATGATGGTGGAAGGGGAGCAGATAGGATAAGTCTCAATTGTCAATGTACTTATGTGTGGTCATGGGAAAATTATAAGTTATTAGTATAAAGTCCTAATATGGGAATTATATACACATTGTATTTTTAACTTTTATCAAATACTAATGTTTTACATCTTACATGAACCCATCTAGAATCAATCTCTCTAAGTGCATGCCCTAAGGAGTGTACCAAAAAAGGGGTGGGTATACCTTTGGTTATTCAAATGATTATTGTCCCTTATTTACACATTATTACCATTCAACCAGCTCTTAAAACCATTCCCTAAGATATTAATCCTCCATTTCACACTCCTTCAGTCTTTTCCCTCTTTCTATCCCTCTTTTCCTCACCTTGATCCCCTTTAGCTAGTTGATTGTACAAGGTCGATTGGGTCAAACCTATATAGTTTTCAACCTTTGATTACTACATAGGATTGACTAGGTTAAACTTGTACTATTTAGGGTATTTTTCACTTTGAGTTTTGTCAGCCCTTCAGCCAACCTAACTTGGGACCTAGTGATTTATCTCCCAAAAATATATAGGGTTGACTGGGTCAACCCCATATAACTGACATATTCATAAGCATATAGGGTGAGATCCACCTATTATTGAAAGATAATTTCATCATTAGTTGAATATGCAATAAAGAGTTATTATTCACTCATGCATATTTACAATCTGGTCTTCCACCATTCTACTTGAGGAGTTTTAGCTTAGGGTTTCTATTTGGAGAATCTGATCTTATGGATAAGTATT
This sequence comes from Torreya grandis, assembly GCA_037957365.1. Classification (NCBI taxonomy): domain Eukaryota; kingdom Viridiplantae; phylum Streptophyta; class Pinopsida; order Cupressales; family Taxaceae; genus Torreya; species Torreya grandis. Next base: position 118,848 of record JARHVA010009386.1, read on the forward strand.
ATATGCTTTGGCCTTTCTTAGTTATCCTTAAAAATCCACAACCTCTTGAGAAACCCCTTTGACCAAGGGAGATATTAAGTCTCGACAGGTTCACATTCAGATAAGTATATTCTAACTTTGTTCTCCTCTCTTTAGTAGATAGAAGTAGCATAAGTATTGGCTCAAATAATATTACTCTTCATATTCCATGTATTAGGGCCTTACTCATACTTAGCTTAATTGAGATTATCTTATACATGTTTTGATTGAGTTAATAACCCTCACTTTGTGCCATAATCTTTGGTGTGCACTAGTTTATATTTAATTTATTGTTATTAGAATAGAGTGAACATTAAACCTATGATTCTTTTAGGGGTTGTTACATGATTGTGTTAGAATTTAAGATTTAGAACCCTTCCTATCATGGTGTATTGTGATAAGTGATCCCCTAATAGGGTGTATAATATTCCCATATTGGTCATGTTCCCACTTAACAAATGTTTTCTCAATCAAAAGTGTAGGTATATTATATCTTCTCTGAGCTAGGATTGATTTATAGACATGATGCATTTTTGATTTCATACATTCTGGTGAACTTGATGTGAACTAACCCTTGTAGGATTTATTCATATTATTTCATTTCTTTCATTCTTTCATCATTATTTTTATCATATATTTGTCATACTAGATTGACTTTATTGACCCAATATCTAACTTTTATGCATAGGATTTCAAATACAGGCTACTGGATCAACCCAGTTAACCTAGTATAAGTTTTCATCTTTTTAAACATCCAGTCTAGACTACTAAGTCAACCTAATCAACCCTATATATTTTCAAGCACTTATCAATAGACTTCTACAAATCTTGATTGACCTAGTCAACCTAGTTAATATAATTTGCAAGCATATATCAATGTTCTTGAACAATAATATTCATTATTTTCATCTCTGATCCACCAAGGTTCCTTTATATCTCTCTATCTCTTTCTTTATATTCTTTCCTTTTTACAATTTATATTCTTCAAAACTACCCTTGCATAGTCAAATGGATCTACATTGCCGACCTAATTTTGTGTTTTGTATGTTATCTAGATAACTAGGTTGACTCTACTGACCCTGTTAATAATTAGACCTTATTCTATAGTATAAGATCAACCCTATCAACCTTATTATGTATTTTATGCATACATTATTGACTATAATAACAATGTACCTTGTTTCAAAGTTGGAATTAACCTTATATACTAGTAATTAGTTCACACTTTCTTTTCTTGTTGCTTGTATACTTAGAATAGATCACATAGCTTAATTAGGTGGTTTTTAATTAATCATTTGGTTTAAATATTTTTTATTTTATTCACACACTACCAAATCAAAAAATCTAAACAAGGATTTTAACATTTGTCTACCCAAGGCCAACCTACTTTGATTTCATCACAAAGGGGGAAGCTAACTCGATACTCTGGTCAAGTATAAAGTGTGGTTAATGGTATATTTTGGATAATCACCTAACATCCTTATCACTATAGTGTGTGAAGTGAAGGGGTAGGCCCTAATACCAAGCATGTATCATTGCCACTATAGTCCCTTTCAGCCCAAACTACCTGAAACCATCCTTAGATTGTCATTATAGTTCCTTGCTTACAACCAACTTCCCATCACATCTAAAAATATATCTTAATAATCTAATAAACATTTAGGTTGACCAATTAGTTAGATATTTACTTTTCAAGTTAATTTCTTGCTCTTTGATCAATTGTATTTTATATTGCAAAATCTTGCATTAGCCAATGTTGGTGCAAGGTTCTATGTTGTGTGCTTCAATTAGATTAGCCAACATTGATCCAATTAATAGTTTGTTTCCCTTCAATTATTTCTTTTCAAATTGATTTTAAAAATTATCTTGTTTCATTTCACAACCTATTATAGGTTTCTTAAATTTCCCTATCTACTATACTAGGTCAACCCAGTCGACCCTATATCTTTTTACAGCCTCTATTCACTATACTGGATCAACCCAATCGACCCTATGATGTTTACAGACCCTATTCACTCTTTTTCCAATCTTTTTTCACTATACTAGATCAACCCAATCAACCTCGTATTATTTACAGACCTTGTTTTTTATGCTTGGTTGACTAGTTGACCTTGTACTACTTTCTGTCTTCCCTATTTATCAATCTAGTTCTCTATTTTTATTTATTTGTATTCTATTCATCTCTCTTTAGTCATAATGAATTATCCTATCAGAATCTTCTTAGATAGCTTGAATCCATTTAGATATTATATGGGACTTTCATTTCTCCCTCTCTTTTCCTCCCAAGAGCACTATCACTCTTAGGGCACCTCTTTTCCTCCATCATTCATGAACTATAATATGGTACAAAGAACACCTCAAGATGAAGTTGATGGATATAATCCTTTCTATACTTACCAAGAAACTTCTCATCTTCAAAATATTCAAACTAATGTGGGATTAATTGATATAATTTTACTTAGCAATCCCACTACTAATCTTTCTTCTAATAATCCTCCCCTAACACCAATCTGGGGAGTGCTCCTACCAACACCAACCCATCTTTTGGTACAACTCAACTTTTAGCCCAAGTTATCCAAAAAATTAGCTATTGGTCAAATTTCACTCCCAAGTTTGCATCTTTCAAATTTGGCCAAGTACAGTATGTAGGTTTCATTCGAAAGAAGTGTTCTTTGATAAGGCCTACAAAAAATTCACAAGTCTAATTCTTTTGGATAGTTTGGTTTTGGTCTTTTTATAAGTCTTTGCATAGTAGTCCTTTCAAGTCTTTTGTTTTTGACTAAGTGTTATTTCTGTCAAACTTTTCATTCGGCCAAGTGCCAAATTATTTCAAATATATTGTCCAAGATTGGTTTCCCAAAGATGAAGATTAATTCCTTTGGGAAACTTGTCTACACAATTTCCCTGAAAGATATCTTTTCAAGATGAAAAGGTGTTCTTCAAATTTTTTGAAGGTCATCTTCAACATTTTTGAAGGGCACTTCAAATTTTTTGAAGGGCACCTCCATCTTTCTGAAAAGTTCATTTTCAACTTTTCCAAAGGGGTCACTTCAACTTTTTTGAAGGGACATTTTCAGAAAGCCGAAAGGCACTTTACAAAAAAATCTAAATGGTATTTTCATAGGAAGGTGGACCAAATAGAAGTTCTAAAATTCATCTTCAACCTTTTTAAGGACATTTTTAAGTGCCAAAGGGTCATTTACATATTTTTTAAGGACCATTTCTTTTAGCCGAAGGGCAAAAAGACAAAACTCTGAAGGGCCACACAAAAAGTCTGAAGGAATTATTTTAGAAAGATTGTCTGAGGAATTCTTTTTGAAAACTCATCCAGATTGAAAATAGTTCAAATCCCAATTCTTTTATAAAATTTTCCTGATACAAAGGAAATAAAAGGCCTGAAAGATTATTCAAGAAAATTGTCTATAGGAATTTCCAAGAAAAACCCAAATGAATTATTTCAAGAAATGTGACAAAACAAAGTGACCATGGGAAAAGTGTCCAAGGAATGAATTATTTTGGAAATATTGTTTGAGGTAAATAGAAGTATGAGGGAAAAAATATCTGAAGAGTGATGACCCACAAATGTTAACTTCAAACTATGGGAACTAATCGTTGGTGTCAAAAGGCTTGGCAGTAACCTGAGGGAAAATGTGGAAGTAACAAATGGTAGATATTGAGTATCTAGCATAGATAAAACAAACAAATAATGGATAGGTTGATGGTTCAAGTCATTATTGGTAGTTGACCAAATCAAAGAGCTTCCACAAAATCAATAAATGGAGGTGTCTAAATGATGACTAGCACTTAGAAGGAGCATTTTCTAATTGTCTCCATGAGTTCCTTTTCAATAAGAAATGATATGTGTCAACTCCCCTATTTTTTAGTTTCAAATGTTCATGGATGGTCTTTGATGGAGGCAGTTTCCTATGCCAATTTTAAAGGTTTTATGCCACTTTTCACCATTTTCATGACTTGTTTTGGAAAATTAGACCTCTTGACATAGCATGACTCACCTCATTCCTCTTTCACATACAATTATAATTGATTCTCACATATGGACACATGTCCAAGTGACTCTTGAACATCCTTGGCTTGACCTCTATCTCAAAATCTATGTATATGCATTATTTTGGCTTGTTTTAGTAGCCTCCATTGGTTATTGGGAAAACTCTGGTCAGATTTTTACTCAAAGAACTCTTGAATAAATATACAAGTGTTCTTGCCACTTGTATACTGCAATATTGAGTAATGACTTAAATATTGTTGGTCTAGTCTAGTGAAAGATTATCTTTTCTAGCTTGGACTCTTGATGGTCTACCATTTATAAAAAGGAGATTATTTTAAGTCTTTTCTAGTATTATTTTCTAAGTGTAGATATATACTAGAATTGGTCCATGATTGTATCCCTCTTTGGAATCATTCATTCCCTTCCTAAGAATCATATTCCTTCTCAAATCTAGCATATGAAACATTAATGAAATAATGAATCCTAAGTTGTGAGTTTTGTATGAGAAACACTTTGTTTATATTTAAGTGTTATTTTCAATCAATTAGGGGGATATTATAAATTGGTGCATCACCATTTAGTTTTTTAGTCATTTTTATTAATCCCTTTTCATATCTAATTGTTAAGTTAGAGAGAGAGCTTAAGAGTGCATCAAGGGGAGCTAGCCCCTTATCTAGAGATTCATCTCAATCAAATTGTCACCCATAATAAAAGAAATGACTCCATTTTAACACTTGGATGAGTTGATTTTAAAATCCCCTCAAGGTTTTGAATCCAAGTGTCAATAATTATGGCATGCTTGGTGACACATCTGGTCCTAATTTTTTCTATGTCAAGGTGAATGCTAGCCTTGACAAGTCCAAGGCTAAAGAAGTTTTCTTAATCCAACATTTAGCAACTCTAAAAGGTGAGAATTTTGGTTGTAGATCAAATTCTTCACATTATACTTCATTATCTTCACTATATCATCTTCTAGTAGAGCCTTTAATCAATTTCCTCTACCTAAAACGCCTCTTGAAGAACATCTTGAACCATTTTTATCATTTAGAGATATAAAACAAGAAGGTTTTGAAGAGGAAGAAGAATAATTTGAGGAAATATAAGATCAAGGGGATCAAGAAGAGGAAGAAGAGATGTCTAGAAGACATCCTTTCCCAGCCTTTAACACCCAAAATCCAATTAAATTTTTTGCATATGATCCTATTCCTCCCAATGCTACTAAAATTCTCCCTAATTTCAATGTAAAAGGTCCTATTACCCTATTTGAACACATTAGATACATTTAAAACTTTTGAAACTTCCATAATATCACCTAAGCTAACATAGCTATTAGATTACTTTCCATGTATCTAAAGGGTAAGGCACTTGATTGGTATAGAACTTTGGAAGGTGGTTACATTACTAATTAGGATAGATTTGGAGAGTTTTTGGTGAATAGGTTTGAGAATAAGAATGACCATAAATCACTAATTCACCAATTGAATGTGATAAAAAGAGGTCCTAATGAGTCCATAGGAGATTTCAATGAAAGGTTTTAAAGGACATGTTATAGGTTGCCACCTATTATAAGGCCTCCTCCAAGATTTGTATCCCCCACCAATCTCAAGGCTATTGGCACTGATGTGGTAGTAATGTTGCAATCAATGGGAGGATTTACTTTAATCAAGGCATATGAGATAGCCATTGAAGCTGAGAATAGTTTGATACAAGCTGAGAAATTACCCCAACAGTCTTCATGCCTTTGTTGTCTCATAATTTAGTTGAAGCCCCAAGCATAGCACAATTTCCCAATAACAATTTCAAACTAAAACCACTCCTAAGAAGGTGGATGATGATATATATAAGGATGAGATGATTCAGTCTTTGCAAGCTTAGCTCAAGCAAGCACAAATGTATGTAAGTGCTCTACCCAATCTTCAATACTATCCTCAACAAGGCTATAGACATCCACCCCAATACACTAACTAAGGAAGAGGACAAGGTCAATAAGGTTTCAATAAGCAGCCTAATGCATATATTCCTAATTCCATTCCATCCACAAAGGGTATTGTTTTAGTCGACACCAATCTAGTTCAAGAAGAGGAACATTTGGATCATTAGGGGAAATCTCAAGGTCAATTTCTACATAATGGTGGAGAAGGTAATCAATATTTGGTAGATCAAGAAGGAGATACTCCTTATGTTACATCATAATAAGTGAATCTCATGTAAAGGGATGTTCAAGGAGAAGGTAGTAGCCAAAGTACTAGTTTTATGAACTTTCAAGTAGAAGACAATTATGTGTTGAATCAAAATACATCAGTTGTAGCCAATACAAGGGCTAAAAAGAGGGATTTAGGAGATACTCCAGTAGCACAAGTGATTCCAAGTATTGCCTCTCCAAGGTCACAAAGTGCAAGTACCAATGTAATAGATCCTACTAGTCACACTATTCCTCAAAGTTAAAATGTGAGATAAGTTTCCAAACCTCCAATACAATAAGCTCAAGCTCCATTATTGCCTTCAAGAATGCAATACAAGGTGAATACTTCCTCTCTAAGCATTATTTATTATTTAAAGAATACCAAGACAAGCATTTCTCTTTGGGAAGTATTGTATATGCCTGGCCAAAAGAAACTTATACAAGAACAACTTTCAAACATTCATGTAGCCCCTCAAGTTCCAAGATACAATGGTGTAGACCTTAATAACACACCTAATTATGTCCTATAACCATCCACAAAATCTGAAAATCCTCCACATTTCTACCTCACACTCATTGTAGGAGACAAATTAATTCATAGTTGCATTGTGGATAGTGGAGCTAGTACCTTAATAATGCGTAAGGTGGTTATTGATAGGTTGGGACTGAAGTATGAGTCTCATAGTAAGGGTGTGTTGAAGCTTGATAGAACTCTAGCTAAGATAGTGGGGTTGGTTAAAGGTTTGAAATTTTTCTTACATGATTGTCCAAGTTTCCCCATCCTACAAGACATTGTGGTGGTTGATCTTCTAACTCATTATGATATTTTCTTGTCAAGAGACTTCACAGCTAAGATTGGAGCATACCTTGTAGTTGATTGGTCTTTTATAGATTTTAGAACAAGGTATGGATCTAAATTAACTATAATAACACATCCCTTGGCAAGGTTCCACATTAAACCATATGTGGAGACAAATTCAAATTAGAATTTTACAATTAGTGAGGAAGAAGAAGGTGCCATTGGTGGTAAAACATCCTTTCCCCTTGAAGGTATTTCTAACCTCTTTCTTGATGAGTATGGTACTAAAACTTATAAGAATGAACCCTATGCATTCATATAAGAAACTGAATCAGGGGTATATTATATGCATGAGAAGAACATTCCTATACCATCACTCACTAATGAGGATCATGAACTTGAAGGGATATGTAAAATGTTTTTTGATGGCTCTATAATCAAGGTAGGGGTAAGATTTGGTGTCATGTTGGTTTCTCCCTCAAATAACCAATATTACTCTTCATATAGATTCCATTTTAGTTATACTTGCAATGCGATAGAATATGAAGGCTTGGTTCATGGCCTTTAATGGGCAAAGAGAAAGGGAATCAAGAATTTGAAGTTATATGGAGATAGTGAATTGATTATAAATGAAGTGAGAAACCCAAAGATACATCTAATAACTCTTTGCTTAAGTCCTACAATCATAGGGTGTGGTATCTAATTAAGGAATTTTATGCTTTCAATATCCAACATATACCAAGAGACTCAAATAAACATGCTGATAGATTGGCTATGATAGGAGCACACTTTGATATAGTTGCTAATGTAAGTAAAGAGAAGAACCAACCTCACATCAAGGTCATTGTGAGACAAACTATTCCAAATAATGAAGTGTCTTGGAAAGTGTTTGAGAGTGATAAACACATTGTATACTTCAGACAAAATGAAGCAGAATTTTCTTCAAAGAACTAAAGAAACTTCATAATCAATATGAAGAATAAGTTATTTAGTTGAAGACAAACAAGATACCAAAGGGGCTAGTTAATTTGGAGAGTGTGTTCAATGAAGATGATCAAAGAATAAATTAAATGGTAAGCATGTCTACAAAGGAAGAGAAATATGAAAGAATCTTGATATTTAAGGACAAACTTTTGAAAATTAGTAAGATATGTTCTCTTTCTAAAAGGCAAGCCTTCATTAAATTGTGTAAAGAATTTCATGATATATTTGCTTGGAAATAATAGGATTTGAAAGGGTTTGATCCAAGTCTAGCTCATCACACCATTGAGTTAGAACCTAGAGCTAAACTACTTAGGCAAAAGCAAAGGCCTATCAATCCCAAGATAGAGGAACTAATGGAAAAAGAGCTCACCAAATTGATTGAGTCTAGGATTATTTTTCCTATAAAACACTCAATTGAGTTCATTAACCTTGTACCTATTTGAAATAAGAGTGGAGAGATCAGACTTTGTGTGGACTTTAGGGATCTAAATAGAGTTTCAATCAAAGACCATTATCCACTACCTTCTATGGAGTAGATTTTGCAAGTGGTTTTAGGTTCTCAATGCTTTTCACTTCTTGAGGGCTATTTAGGTTATAACCAAATATTGGTGAATGAGGAGGATAATTTCAAGAAAATATTCACCATAAAATGGGGAACATTTTCATATTTAAAGATGCCTCTTGGTTTGTCTGATGCTGGTGTTACCTTCTAAAGAGCAATGGGCATGGCCTTTAAAGGTTTGATCAATGCATTTTTGCTTGTATACCTTGATGATATAAATTTTTTTTTGAGGATGATAATGACCACATGAAACATCTAAGGAAAGTCTTTGATAAGTGTAGAGAGTTTGGAGTTTCTCTTAATCCAAAAAAAATATCTTTATTGTTCATGAAGGCAAGTTATTGGGTCATATTATGTTAAAAGAAGGTTTGTCTATTGATCTTGAAAGGATTTAAGCCATTCTAGGCTTGTCTTTGCCTCTACACAATAAAGGTTTTCAAAGTTTCTTAGGCAAGATCAACTTTGTAATAAGGTTTATTCCATGATTTGCTACTTTGGTGAAGCCTATCACAACCATGCTCAAGAAGAACCAAGATTTTTCTTGGACAAAGGAAGGTAAGAATAATTTTGAGGCAATTAAATAAGTAATTACCCAATATCCTACTCTCTTTTACCCAAACTTTTCCAAGGATTTCATACTCTACACTTTTTCTAACCTTGACACAATCTTAGCTATGCTTATGTAAAAGAATAATGAGTAAATTGAACAACCCATTACATTCTTTAATCAAGGATTGGAAGATTATGAGGTTAATTACACATTTTTTGAGAAGCAAGATCTAACTATGATAATAGGTTTGAAAATTTTTAGGCACATGGTTTCAAATAACAAGATACATGTCATGGTCTCTCATCCTAACACCAAAGAGTTTCTCCTAAGCAAAGACCTTATTGAGAAGAGATCTGGGTGGATCACAAAGGTAATGGAGTATGATGTTGATATCAAGGTAACAAACTTGGTAAGAATAAAGGGGTTGTGTGAACATCTAGCTTCAGATATTCAAGGGCCAAGGGAAGAATTCTTGGTCAATCAAGCTTATCCCTAACTAGCTAGTCATATACCAATTCAAAGTTGGACACAAGACATCATTGGCTTCCTCCAAAATGGTGATTGTCTTAATGGTTTGAAAAAGTCACAAAGAAGGTATTTTATATTAAAATCCATTCCTTATTGTCTTGTAGATGGTATTCTATTTCAAAAGGATGTGAATGGTGTACTACTAAATTATGTTGACAATGATTAATCTAGCATCTTGCTGGAATATTTTCATGATGGTGTAGCTAGAGGTCATTTATCCTTAAAAAAATAGCTACAAGGATAATGAAGGCTAGGTATTATTGGCTTAGCCTTTTCAAGGACTTCTACTCTTGGGTTAGGAAGTATCCTCAATGTGCCTTCTTTATAGGAAAAAAAAACTTGCATCATACATGACCATCCTATCATGAAATGGGGCCTTGATTTTATTGGTGTGATCAACCCTCCATCAAGTGCTAGACACAAATGCATATTGACTTCTACTAGCTACTTCATAGGGTGGGTAGAGGCTATTGCATTGAAGGAGGCAAATGAAAATGCAATCTAGGAGTTTTATGAGAGTATCACAACAAGATTTGGGATTCCCTATACTATCATTTTTGATAATGCACTTGCTTTCATGAGTGCTAAAACTTTTTAGTGGGAAAATAGGAATGGATTTTACTTGAGTACCTCATCCAACTATTACCCTTAAGGTAATGGATTGGTTGAGTCTACTAACAATAATCTCATCAATATTATCAAGAGGACATTAGAGAACAATCAAAGAGCATGGCACACCAAGTTGAAGAAAACCTTATGGGTTGATAGGATTACTCCTAAGAGATCAATTGGTAACTCTCCTTTTGTTTTTGCTTATGGGAGAGAAGCTAGGTTGTTCATCTCTTAATATATCCTTGCTCTAGGACTTGCACATTAGCTAGAACTGCTTGAAAATACTCCAATGAAAGTCAGATTGATAGAACTAATGCAACTTCAAGAAGTAAGGGATAATGCACATAAGACCATGTAAAACTACCAAGTACTCATGAATAATTCCTTTTAAAAAATAGTAAGAACAAGATTATTCAAGGAAGGTGACTTGGTTATAAAATGAGATGAGGACACAGAAAAACTAGGTAGACATATAAAGTTTGATGCTTTGTGGAGTGGCCCTTACATCATTAACAAGTGCAAGAAAATTAACTCCTTTCAACTAACCAAGATGAATGGAGAATAATTTCCTATCCTTGTGAATGGGATACGTCTAAAGTTATGATATTATTCCTTGTATGTGTATTTTGTAAATATTAGCATAGGTGTGTGTGTTTAGTCTAGTTTTATTTCAGCTGTTATGCTCCCTAAGTGTTTTAGTTGAACACATGTGTGTTTCCTTTGGTTTTTTATTGTGTTCCCTAAGTGATTTGTAGCATAGGAGTGTTTCCTTCCTTTTATTTGGTGTGTGTTTTTACCTTTGTGCATGTGGCTCAACCAGCTTGTGTCCATTGAGCCAAAGGTCTATTCAAGTCATTTCAGGTGCTTGTATGTGTGACTTCATGCCTAATCGAAGGATTTAAGCAATTGGTCTTAGGCATAATATGCATGCCATACCTAGGAATAACTAAGAATGTTGGCCAAATTTCACTCCCAAGTTTGTATATTTCAAATTTGGCTAAGTACAGTATGTAGGTTTCATTCGAAAGAAGTGTTCTTTGACAAGGCCCACAATAAATGTACAAGTCTAATTCTTTCAGAAAGTTTAGTTTTGGTATTTTTCTAATTCTTTGCATAGTAGTCCTTTTGGGTCTTTCTTTTTGACTAAGTTTTATTTATTTCATACTTTTCATTCATCTAAGTACCAAATTCTTTCAGATAATTTGTCTGAGATAGGTTTCTCGAAGACAAAGACTAATTCCTTCAAGAAAATTATCTGCATAATTTCCCTAAAAGATATATTTTCAAGCTGAAAAGGTCATCTTCAACTTTATCGAAAGTCATCTTAAAATTTTCCAAAGGGAACTTCAACTTTTCTTAAGGGCACCTCCATCTTTTTGAAAAGATCATTTTCAACATTTTTGAAGGGGTCACTTCAACTTTTTTGAAGGGACATTTTTAGAAAGCCAGAAGGTACTTTACAAAAAAAATTGAAGGGTATTTTTGCAAGAAGGGGGACCAATTTTTTTTTATAAAGTCATCTTCAACTTTCCTAAGGGACATTTATAAGTGCCGAAGGGTCATTTATAGATTATCAAAAGACCATTCTTTTAGTTGAAGGGCAAAAAGACAAAATTCTGAAGGGCCAAAGAGAAATTCTGAAGGAATTATTTTAGAAAGATTGTTTGACAAATAATTTTGTAAAACTCATCCACATTGAAAAGAGCTCAAAGCTCAATTATTTCAAAAATTTTGATTTAATACAAAGGAAATAAAAGGCCCAAAAGATTATTTGAGAAAATTATCCACAGGAATTGCCAAGAAAATCCTGAATAAATTCTTTCAAGAAAAGCGCTGAAATAAAGTGACCACAGGAAAAGTGTCCAAGGAATGAATTATTTTAGAAATATTATCCAAGGGAAATTTTTTTTTGAGGGAAACAAATGTCTGAAAGAAATACCTGAAGAGTGATGGCCCACAAATGTTAACTTCAAACTATGGGAACTAGTCATTGGTGTCAAAAGGCTTGGTGGGAATTTGAGGGCAAATGTGGAAGTAACAAATGGTAGGATCCTAAGAATTTAGCATAGAAAAAACAAGTAAAGAATGGATAAGTTGAGGGTTTAAGTCATTACTGGTAGTTGACCAAATCAAAGAGCTTCCATGAAATCAACAAATGTAGGTGTCTAAAGGATGAATGGTAGTTAGAAGGAGCATTTTCTAAATATCACCATGAGTTAATTTTTATCGATTATTTATATGTGTTGACTCTCTTATTTTTAGTTTCAAATGTTCATGGATGGTATCTGATGGACATAGTTTCTTGTGCCAATTCTAAAGGTTTTATGCCACTTTTCACCATTCTCATGACTTGTTTTAGACAAGTAGACCTCCTGACATGGCATGACTCACCTCATTCCTCTTTCACATACAATTTTAATTTATTCTCACATATGGACACATGTTCAAGTGACTCTTGAACTTCCTTGGCTTGACCTCTCTCTCAAAATCTATATATATATGCATTCTTTTGGATTGTTTTAGCAACCTCTATTGGTTATTGGGAAAAGTCTAACTAGATTTGTACTCAAATAACTCTTGAAGAAATATAAAAGTGTTGTTTCCACTCGTATGTTGCAATATTGATTAATTACTTGAATCTTGTTGGTCTAGTCTAGTGAAATATTGTCTTTTCTAGCTTGTACTCTTGATGTCTACCATTTTCAAAAAGGAGATTATTGTAGGTCTTTGTTAGTATTCTTTTTAAAGTGTAGATATGTCCTAGAAGTGGTCCATAATTATATCCCTCTTAAGAATCATTCATTCCATTCCTAAGAATCATATACCTTCTCAAATATAGCATATGAAACATTGATGTAACAACGAATCTTGAGTTGTGAGTTTTGTGTGAAAAACACTTTCTTTGTCTTTAAGTAGTAGTTTCCATCAATTAGGAGGACATTATACATTGGTGCATCACCATTTTATTTTTAAATCATTTTTATTAATCCCTTTTCATATCCAATTGTTAAGTTAGAGAGAGAGCTTTAAGGGTGCATCAAGGGGAGATAGCCCCTTATCTAGAGATTTATCTCAGTGAAATTGTCACCCACAGCAGAGAGATGACTCCATTTTTACACTTGGGTGAGGAGAGTTGAAAATATCCTCAAATATGTGAAGCCAAGTGTCAAAATTAACATAATTCAAAATTATAACACCAACCAAATGATGTAACTTCAATAACATTTAATCAATGTGGCTAATCAAAATCCAACTATGCATCCTCAAGCTAATCCTAATTACATTCTTCCACCTCTTAGGGATGCCTTAGGAAATTTTATTCCTTGACCCATAATGAATAACAAGATGCTTCAAACCACTCAAAATGAGCCTTTGTCCCCCTTCATTATATGCATTGATATTGGTAACATATCTCCAACTATCAAGTATGATGGGATTAAAGATCTTACTTCATTTATCAAAGCCTTTGGCAACATTTACAAAGAGTGGATACAAACTAATACCTTTTCCAAAACTAAAATATTATTTAAAACATTCACTTATGATGTATTATAATGGTTTAATCAACTTTCCCAACATTATATGTGGCAACTTGAAGATTTGGTTAATCCTTTGGTTAAAGAGTTTCAACACAATGATCTTCTCAAAAATTGTCTTAGCCACTTTATCAAGGCTAAGCAATCTCCATTTAAATCATCTCATGACTTTATCAAAATATGGAAATATTTAACTCATAAATATGATCATAACATGACTGATGATAACTTATTCAAACTCTTTATCACCACTTTGACTCCCACTCTCCAATATAAGGTTTGAACCTTTGTTCCCCAAACACTTAATGAAGCTCTTGACCAAGCTAAACACCAAGACTTTTTTATGAAGAAATTCAAACCTAATCCTAAAATTCTTAAAGGATATTTCCAAACATATAATTATATCACTATTAATACCCTATAAACCAAACTAAGAGTTATCAAAATTGATATTCCTTCACCTTCTCATACACCTCTTTTGATTTAGAAAATGAAACATTTTTTACCGCCCTCAAAACCTTTCATCTATCCCAATTATCCCCCTAAGTAGTATGACCCAAATCTATTTTGTTGGTTCTATGATGACATTAGGAATGCTCATGAGTCTTGTCAAGGGCTCACCAATTTTTTTTTTCCTATATGCTTGGTGATTCATTCAATCATGAAGCTATGATCAATCTTTGTCATCAAGAATACACTGTTGCTTTTCAAGAATGACAAACTTCTAAATATTCTACTTCAAATAATCAAAAATATTCTTCAAACAATCAACTAAATACCAAGGATTTTTATGATATTGATGTTTATTATGACCAATATTTTAAAAATTATCAATATGTCAATACTGCCAAGGTTAATTATCATTGTAAATCAGCTCACAAAGATCTTGTTACCAAGCTTAAGAATCCATCTTTGGAGAAACAAATTCATAAAGATACTACCACTACTAATGTTACTTTGAAATCTCAAGAGGAACCATCTCCTCCTTTTTATCCTCCAACAACATCTATTCCTCTAAAGTATAATTTACCTCCTAAACCTCATGTTGGTTCTTCTAAGTATCATTGAAACTTTCTTGAAGAACTCAACTCTATACCTTGTAAGATTTCACTTATGGAGTTGGTTCGCACTTCTTTATATCATTGTAAATTCCTTATGCAAAAACTCTAAGAAATTGATGATCCATCCTCCTTAGATGAAGAATCACCTTTTATTTAATCTCAACCTGCCAATGTAAATACCATTGAAACTATGTGTCCTTCTTCCAAGCCCTCTATTGAATTTCTTGAAGAGGACATGATCAATGATGAAATTATTTTTCATGTTGATGATCCACCACTTTTCATCAAATTATCCATTAATACCACTCTTATTCAAAAATTTATAGTTGATGAAGATTCTATTATTAACGTCACATATTTATGGATCATACAACAACTTGGTTATAACAAGGATAATTTAAAGTAAACCCATCTTACTTATCATGGTTTTGATAAGACTAATCAAAATCCACTTGGTTTTATTTGGATTCCATTAACCATTAGACCTAAGACTATTCAAACTAATATTATGGTCCTTGACCTCCCTTTATCTTATAACATACTCCTTGGTCATCCATAGACTCATCGAATGAGGGTCATTGCTTCTTATATTAGTCAATGTATTAAATTCTTACATAATGGAAAATATTATAAGCATGAATTTGATCCCAACCCATGGAGCATTTAGCTTCCCAATCCTAAATCATAATATCATATTCCTACCATTTCTAAAATCAATAGTACTCTTTTATCTAAATTCATCAACATGAATCCTAATTTATAAGTTACTCTTATGGATTTTGATGATGATGAGCCTTATGATCTATAAAATACTTGCAATACTACCAAGTTACCTCCCTACATTTCATAATGGCTTCCTCATATATTACCCAAGGATCATATTATACCTCTTATTGATGAGATTAACAATTTCTCCCCTCCATGTAATGCTCAAAATCCTTCTTTATCTAAATATTCCTTCACTTTCAATTATTTTGAAGTGGACAAATTATTTCAATATCCTCTCATCATGTCTCCTCGTACATTTAGTATTATCAAGATTTCACCCTCTGAAACTCCCCTTAATTCTCAAGCATGTATAATATATCCAACATATGATGATAACTATATAATGGCCCAAGATTAATCTAGAGACTTGGATGTCTAGCATTATCAGAAAACCTTAGCCCAAATTCATGACTTTAACCAAGATGTTCATACCATTTCTATGGATCATGTGCCTCCTACCAATTATCCTCTTATTGATACTCTTTGGGTGGTAGAGTAAATTATTACTTTTGAACCTTCAGTAATTTATTCATCTCCTTTACCACCT
>JARHVA010009386.1:140000-175000 GCA_037957365.1 Torreya grandis
TAGGGAACACCTTCCTTCAAAGGTCATATATTTGATGATTTATGAGGCTATCTCCCTCCAGACTATAGGTAAGTTGAGTCTTTCCACACCACCTTTTTTTAGTACTAGTCTTTCATTTCCCTTACAAAACTGTTATCTAGGTTCTTGACCATTGGGTTGGTCTTACCAGTTCTCTTCTATACTTGACATCCCAGTTACCTGGCTTGCTAGTTCTTTAGTGACTAATAATTTGATGCCATGTATAATAGCTTGGTTTCTAGTAAAATATCTTACAAATTTACTAAAAAGAGGTTCTGAGAAATGTCATAATTTCTCAAAATGGGTGGTCTAACCATCTCTATTGAAAATAGCCTAACTGGCTTGGTCTCCTTAAAGTTGCCTATGATCCATAGGTTCTATCCTCATAATGGACCCTCCCATTCTACTAAGTTCAATTTTTATACCTATCCTTTCAACTAGTAATAGGCAACACCCTCTGATTGGCTTATAATACTCTATCTATAGTAAAGTAGGGGTTTTTTTAACAATAGTAGTTTGTGGTTATAGGTTATAGGGTTGCAGGTTATAAGGTTGTTTTAGCTTTGTGTGAATGGGTGTCCTTGTAAGGGAAAGTAATGAAATTGATTTATTTTACTATAGGGTAATATGGATTCATTATGGTGTTTAATCTTACATATTTGGATACTATAGTGTGTGATATTATCTCTCACAACATCTTCCCCCCATGTGAGTTGTCACATGTCCTCATGTGACATGGAGTGAATAGGATGAAAGGGATAGAACAGGGTCATAATTAGGGGTGTAAGTGTGGGTTGGGACATCATCATGTGGATTTAAGTATGAGTTGAGGGGTATTAATGAATGATGTGCTTCTTGATTTAATATGCTTTTTAATATCATATATGTTATATTAAAATAATGAATACTTTTCAATGATCAAAATATATGGCATATATTTTTTAATGGTTTACCTAAGTTTACGTTGAGGATATGCATGTGAGTATTTTTATACAAGTGATTTGATGGAATGTAATGATTATGCTTATAGTTATAACTAGATTTAAGTAGGCACATTTTAAAGTAATGATGAGATCATAAGATGTTAGGATTTAATGGTGCCCTCAGCTCACCTACATGTGTGTCATGATATCCTGTATGAAACTTGAACATGGGTCTTAGACTTAGATAAGAGATTATTTCTCTCCTACCATAAGGTGGTTATTGTAAAATTGGGTGATCTAATTCAGGTGTTTCATGAACATAGAAGGGGGTAGTTGAAGGTGTTGTTGCTTTATGATCTTCCATTGCATGAGTCTACATGATTTGTCTCTCTGTTGTCTTGTTGCATGTGGATTTTGTTTAGTGAGTTTGCCTTGTTATTCAAAGGTAAACCTAATCAAAATTTTGAATTTTTTCTCTAATCCTTCTTCATTCCTCCTCTGGATAGTCTGGTGTCTTCCATGTATGCTCAAAATCTCATAGCCAAGGCCATAGCTTAGAAATTGGGAAAATCTATCCTGCATGTGCTTAGAGAGATTTTAGGTTATGCCTATAGTAACTAGATATGGTGCCCATAGTGATGGAAAGGTTATGCCTAGATATGGGAAAAGTTCCCATAGAAGCTATAGAAGACCTTGTAAAAATTGAATGAGGTGCCTAAAATAGCTATAGAAGAGCTCATAGAAAATGAAGGAGGTGCCTATAGTAGTTATAAAATGGCCCTTGGTAACTCGAGGAGGATGAAAAATTTACTTAGAATGATTGTTCATTTTTTTTTTGTTTTTACCTCTAAATATCCAACAAGTTAGTTTTCTATTTAGGCCCATTTTATATTTGTGGGTATCTAGTAGGTTAGTTTTCTACCCAAAAAACTACCAACAATGTCCAAAAAAGGGTTTTCCTTATTGAGTTTTTTTTACTCTAACTACTACCTACAGTAGAATATTTATTCTAGGTTCTTGCCAAGTCAACAGTGAGGGTGACTGGTCATGGACCAAATGAAGGTCTCAGTCTTCATGCTAGAGGAAGGTTAGAATGTCCTCTCCTTCTTCATCTATGTATTGACTAGTTCTCCCTTTGTCTAGTGAAACATCATGCTAATCCAGCACATCATTGTATCCATTTTATAATTACATTTATATGGGCTTAGAGAACTCTTCCTAAGTGAGTGGATTTTTATACAACTTTAGTCTATGGGAATTGATGAGGAGATGGAATCTTATCAGATCAATGGTTTGGAGTTACACTACTCCATTTTCATAAACATTCTCAATCTCAAATGGACCAAGCCATCTAGTCTGGAGTTTGCCCTTATGATCTTTGTATTTTGAATCAAAGAAAAGGGCCCAATCTCCTACATTGAATTACCTAGTCTTAATGTACCTATCATGCCAGCTAATCCACTAGTGTTGTATAAGTTCTATGGTTTTCAATGCATATTGTCTATATTCATCTAAGGCATTTAGTTGCATAAGCCTTTCTTTCTATGCTTTAGATATATCCATCCCAAGTGATAATGCTATCCATAAGATTTTATGTTCAAATTCTATTGGTAATATAGGCTTCTTCCCATAGACCAACTCATATGGGGTGACGCATGTAGTATTCTTCCACATGATTCTATAATCCAAAATAGTTTCAAGAAGCCTAGCCTTCCAATATTTATGGGACATACTAACAGTCTTGGTCAAAATATTTTCTAACTCCTTGTTGGTGACTTCCACCTATCCATTAGATTTTAGATGATATGGAGTTGATTTCTTATGCCTAATCTCATATTTCTGGACTAAATAACTAATTAAACTAGTAGTGAATTTGGGTCCCTGATCAGTGACTATTTCTCATGGCACACTATATCTTGTGAATATTTATACATAGAGGAAAGTTGTCACCTTCTCATCCCTAGCATTTTTATGGGCCTTAACCATCACTCATTTAGTGACATAGTCAATACATACAAAGATGTACTCTTTGTTATTGGATTTTTGATCAAAAGGTCCTAAAAAGTCTAGGCCCCATTTTTCAAATGGTTCAAGCACCATTTGAGGCTACAAATGCATCTCATATAAACATGTAGGTCTCCCCATACATTAAAATCTATCACAATGAGTAGTATACCTTATTCAATATTTATGGAGTGAGGGTTAATAATATCTTGTATTCATGATTTTTGCTATTATATACTTGGTTACAAAGTGCCCTCCATAAGGTTCATCATGGTAGGATTTGAGGATATCTATAACTTCATCTTCTCTGAGACATCTTCTGATGATGGATTTAGAACCAATATAGAAAAGAAATCTGAATAGCCATGAATACCTACCACCTTTTTAAATCAAAGCTCTTCTTTGTTTAGGAAGGAAGTGTTGTGGGAGTAACCTTGTGGCAAGATAGTTAGAAATATCAACATAACAAGGTATGGTAAGGGTGAGATAGAATAGGTGCTCATCTAGAAATAAGTCATCCACTATGGTATCTTCTTCAGGATATTGTAGGCATGATAAAAAATCAGCCATGACATTATTCTTATCAATCTTATCTATAATGGTGATATCAAATTCTTATAATAAGAGCATCCATAATATCACTCTAGTGGGGACAACTAGTTTGTTTATAAGGTATTGAATGGCTGTGTGGTCTGTATGAACAAAGACTTGATACCCTATGATGTAGTGATGAAACTTGTTGATAGCATAGACTACTTCCAAGAACTCTTTTTTAGTAATTATGTAATTTAATTCAACTATCTGTAGGTTCTTGTTTACAAAATAGATATCAAAATTGAGTGCTCCCTATTTTTGTCCTAACATAGCTCCTAGGGAAGTATTTGAGGCATCTATTTGAATATGGAAGGGAAGCTTCCAATCAATACCATGTAGAACATGGGTGGTGGTTAATAATTCCTTTAATTAGTTGATGGTTGTATCACATGTAGGAGTCCAAAGGAATTTAGTATCTTTAGTCAAGAGAGTGAACAATGGTACTTCTAATTTTTTTAAATTATTGATACATCTCTTATAGTAACCAACATATCCTAAAAAATCCTGACATCTTTTTGTTTTTTATTAACATGAAGATTTTTTATGATGCTGATTTTTATAGGGTCAACATTAATTCCTTCAATAGATACATGGTGGCCTAAGACAATACCTTCTATCATAAGCATGTAGAATTTCTCGTGACTTAAAGACAAATGGTGCTCTTGATATCATTATATCACTTTATCCAATTTGTTCATGCACTCAGCGAATGTTTCTCCATAAATAATGAAGTCATCCATATAAATTTCTAAACATTCATTAGCCATATCTATAAAAATACTCAAGACAGCTCTCAAGAATGTTACAGGAGTATTACATAGCCCAAAAGGTAATACAACATAAGCATAAGTACCCCAAAAATAGGTGAAGGTGGTCTTCTCTTGATCATCAGGAGTAATGCTAATCTGGTTATAACCACTAAAGCCATCTAGAAAGGCAAAACATTTCTTCCTTGTTAGTGTGTCTAACACCTAATCAATGAAGGGCAGAGGAAAATGATCCTTTTTGGTTGCTATATTAATTTTCATGTAATCTATGCATACATGACATTCTTCATTTTTTTGGGTAAAATTATCAAATGTGAAACTCATTCACTGTCTGAGATGGGGTATATAAATCCAACAGTCAGTAGTTTCTACAATTCCACTTTGACTATTTCTCTAAGAGCTAGATTCATCCTTTGTTGTGGCTGTCTAATTAGTTGGCACTCTTATTTGATATAGATATGATTTGTGCATGTTTTTGAGCTGATTCTATGCATGTACACATAATCCCATGCAAATTCACATTGGTTTGCATGCAACATGATGACTAGGCACTTTTCTCATTTGACTTCAACTTGTTATTAATAAGTAATGTTTTTCCTAGATAAATTTTAATTTTTTGTGAGAGTGATTTAATAATTTATATATTGCTAATGAATCTATTTTGGATGCAGCTATGAGGCAGTAATTGATGCAATATTTCCTATATAGATGCATCGGATTTATCTGCTTCATAGAAGCTAAAAAATGGCCACTCAACACATTGTAGGTGGTTAAGATTTGTAGATGACTTTTGTAATTATTATAGAGAATTTTGGATAGAATTTCACCATTTTTTTTATCAACCAAGGTACATACATGATTTAGGGTCATACAAGAATCTAGGAAGGCTATTTTTCCTCATCTTTTTTAGCTCATAACATATGTTCTGGTGTCAAGGTTGGTTGTGATGGGGGATAGAGGACCAACTTCTTAGTGTGGTTACCATTGGAGATCAACATGTCACCTAATATGTAGTTTATGAAGGATTCAATTGTGGCAAGCCAAGGATATCCTAAGATAAAAGGATATCCACTCAAATTAGACTTAAGCTTCATCATAATTAAATCTATAGGGTACTCCTAAGAATCTATAGCAATGACAAAATTTTCAATGATTCCTTTTGATCTAACTGTAGACTTGTCATCTATTTATAGCATTATAGATGTGGGATGAATATTATTTAGTTTTAATTTTTACATGGTTTCAGTTGTCATTACATTTATTTTAGCCCCCATATCTATCAATATATTGGATAGTTGTTGATCATAGATCTAGACTATTACTACTAGGCATCCTAGATCTGAATATTTTTTTGGCAAGGTGTTTCCCAGCATAAAATTTTCCAGCTGGCCAATCACATGCACTATATTGTGATCATTCTTATTCCTTCAAGGCTTATGTAGACATAATTTTCTAACAACTTTAGAATATATGGGCACATCTTTGATGGCCTAGAAGAGGGGAATTTTAACACAAATTTTTAAGTTGTCCTATGAAATCAAATTTAGGCCCAATTGCATGGTACTGAACGGTAAGATGTTCTAGAAATGGTGGGCTATTTCAAAAATAGCTTTATTTACTAGTTTAGATATTTTTTGTAGTGATGAAGGTGGGTTAGCATGATCTTCTAGAGTTCTCTGATCTAACTCCATTATTATAGGTGGGGCTAGAGGTGGTAGAACTTTACCTAAACATAGTTAAACTTCACTGATATTCATCACATATGCTAGGTACTGGACAGGTTCAGTATTGAAGGTTGGTTGAACTAGCTTGTTTGTAGGGTTCTGTATGGGTTGGGTAGGGAGCTGATTAGACTTAGGTGCAACTTTAATATTGGGCATAAGATTAGAAGGTTGGTGTTGTTTTTGTGGAGGTAGTCATCCTTGATGGTTTCCCTAGGGTTGATTGGGTCTCCAAGGTTGTTGCCACTAGTTTGTGAAGGGTGGGCCTTGGGGTGGTTACCAACCTTGTATCCAAAGTGGAGATGCATTTTGTGGGGGTTGCTAGGACGTAGTGGGGTGGCTTGTCTGAAGTAGCTACCAGCTAGAATTAAGAGGTGGGGATGCATTTTATGGAGGTTTATAAGAGGTAGTGGGGTGGCTTGTCTGAGGTGGCTACTAGCTGGAATTAGGAGGTGGGACATTCATCCATGGACTAGTCTAGTTGGGAGTAGTATTTACTAATTGTGAGTTAAAGGAGGTAGAATTTTCAAAAGGTGCATTTTGTCCCATACCTGGATAAGATGGTCATTGAACTCATGGATTTCTTTATGTAACATAAAAAATATGGTCTCCATCTTCTCCTATAATATGCAGCTCTACTATTTTTGGTTCTTCAACTATGATATTAGCTACTTTAGCCTAAACCTCATGACACCTATAATCTTCCTTCCTCCTCTTACAATCTAGATAATAGATGTTCCATGCTTGATCCAAGGTTTCTTACTTTTATCTGGATTGTATGCTATCCAATTGGGTGGCCAAATGACTAATGATATCCTATTTCATGTCTTATAATAGGTTACTAACTTTAGGTTTTGATTACTTCCAGCTACTAGTGGAAGCTTGTTGTCCTTAACTTTGTTTATGGTAGACATGGAATAGTTTTTGCTCAATTACTTAATGTCTATAAATTTCATATTGAAGATATCTCCCCCACTCATTAGGTCCAAGGCTTCCATATAGTCTTCTCTGACTCCTTTCAGGAAGATGAGTTTTATAAGTTGTTCTCCTAGTACACTTTATTTGAATTTATATACATTGAATATGATCCGTTCAACATAGTATTCTAAAGATTCATCCCCTTCTTGAGTCATCCTAAAGATGTCATTTCTTCCATAACTTCTTCCTCATCCATATGCCTAATACTTAGTCAAAAAAATTCATATCCTCCCAAGTGAGGACTAAATTACAACCTAGTCCCATGAACCAATGAAGTGTTGAGTCTTTAAGGATGGATGGAAAAAGTTTCAATTTATATGAATCCTACCTATAGTCATATTTTCTATAGAGGATATCAAATTTAAAAAAAAGGTGTTTGGGTCTTTTGAGAATGTACCTCTAAAATTGGGTAAGGCTGAGGGTGAGATATTTTTCATTTGTGTTACACCTGTTGCATCTGAAATAAAAAAATTCAAAAGTAACTATGTCTGGAGTCCTATTGTTATCCATAAAGTCTCCTTCTCTATTCATGATGAATTTTCTTGTGATATGGATACCAAAGGTACTTAGGATCACATCTTTAAATTCTATATCAATCTCTTCATCAGTATGATAGTAAAAATTTATCTGCTGCTCTGCAGTCTTTTTTCTTGATGAGAAATTTGAAGATTCTCTTGAGATTTCTTGGATTTGTTCAAGAAATATTTGATGAAATGTTGTTTTGATGCTACTTTATGGAGTGGTTGGTTTATAAAATTCTTCTCCTTTTTTTCTCCTTACTAACTCAGCTAATGCTTCCTCTAATTTTACTTTATTTTTCAAAACCAATAGTACTTCTTCTACAAGATAATTCTTTTGGTTTGTAGTGTTTCCTTCTTCAAGATCCCTCTAACTTATGGTACATTTTTCTATAGGATTCTTGGTTACTACATGTACTTGAGGTTATTTCTTGGTAGCAACTTGTGGCTTATTTGGCAAGAATCTCCCTCAAAAATCTCTTTTTCTCTACATAAACTTTGTGCTACACCTTTCAGTTGTCATGTTTCTTCCTATATAGGATTAGTAGTCTTTTTGTTTATTGAGTGTTCCAAGGGGTTATTTTAGGATAAACAAAAAGAACAATAAAGAAGTACAGAAATAAAAATAACTATAATTAAAATTTTACTTTTAGAAAATAGTAAAATTATCTACTAAAAGTGATAAAATTACTATAGGAAGTAGGAAATGAAAGCATAAAAATTATCTTAAAAAACAAGAAATGAAAGTAGGAAAATTATCATAGAAAATGGGAAATAATAGTAAGAAAATTATCTTAAAAACAAAAAATGAAAGAAATAAAATTAAAGGCACACTTTACAAAAAATAAATCGCTCTTACAGGAAATAAATCCTAAAAATATGAACTAAGTAAATTACAATATTACAAAGAGGCATTCAAGGTGATGCATCATTTAATTCTAGAAACTTTGATATCTTGCATAAAACACCATAGTGCCCTCACTCAACTTGCTCAACTAGAAATATATGTCTAAAAATTTATATATCTGACATAAGACACTGTAGTGTCCTCACTCGACTTGCCCGACTGGGTAGAATAGTGCATTAACTAATCTTAAAAAAATAATGATTGATTTTAGAAAATAATAATTGACACCCTCTCTTGCAACAGTGCCAAAATATTGTTCAAACTAATTACCTAGTGAATACTAGATTCTTAAGTCTAATTAAGATTAATTATCAATTTAAGGTGCATACATTTTTTAAGGATGTCAACATATATATGTATTATTGATTCATAAATTAGCTTGTTTTACTAGTTGCAGTACAATAAACTTATATTAAATATACCAGATAGTTATACTATGCAATTATTATGACATAAATATAGAAATACTTCACACTTATAAATCACGCATGCATCACACTTTATATAATCAAATTAATAATGAAATCTACTTACACACTCTTAACTAAGGAGGGCCAAGATCTTCACTACAACTCCTTTTGAGGGGGCCCTTCCTCATTTATTATTGAATTGCAATCCTTCTTTGAGAAATTTGAAAAAGATTCTTAAAAAAACAAATTTCTCATTACTCAAATCTATATCAATTGAAGATTGATACATAAGATTACAATGCAATGACTTCTATAATTCTATTAACTATCCAATCTCAATTTTAATTTCACTAACTTCTAATCTGATCTAGGTTCTTCCATTAAATATAGAAGGCAATTTATTAACTTCTAACCAAAGACACCAAACTAGAAAAAATATAAATACTTTAGAAATTGCCCCAGTAAACTCTAAAGTAGTTAGTAACTGAAGTTACTTTTTTTAGGCTTGATTGGGTTAAGGACAAGATATATTGTTTTGTTGTTTTTTTTAATTTTTTTCTCCTTCCCATTATCCTTTTCTTTTTCATCTTTGGTAGCACATTCAACTTTCCTTTCATGTAGGGATTCTGTACAACTATGGTCCTTTTCATTTATTCATTTAGTTCTCAAGACAACTAGATGTGTCCTTAAGATCTGATCATAATAATAGCTCTATTTTGTATAGTGGTTGCAGACAACATGTAGGTGAAACCTACAGTTATTGTGAGCACTCTATAATAGCTATGGAAAACTTGTAGGTGAAACCTAACATTTCTACAGACATTCTATAGTGGTTATGGATAACCTATAGGTGAAACCTATAGTTACTATGACCAACCTATAATGGCTATGGGTATCCTGTAAGTGGAGCTTACAATTGATGTGGGCAACTTGCAATGGCTACAAGTAGTCTATAAGTGTTGTTCCCAAATGAGATCCTATAGTCTTACATTATATTTTAACAAGTATAATCTAATTAACAAAAAATATTAATAATTCATAACATATATGATATATATATATATATATATATATATATATATATATATCAAATGCACACACAAAAATAGAAATTCATTCATTCATTCATTTGTATAATTCATGGATGGTTATGGGGATTTACATAGAAAAATATATATACTAGGTATGTATGAGGCTAAAAAATAGATCGATTCGTAGCCTCATCAGTTATTTAAAAAAACAAACATGTTAAACAGCTTTGCAACAAATTTAAGATCAATCGCAAACTTTCCATGCCTTATCATCCATAATGCAATAGCCAAGCTGAGACCACTAATAAAATTATCAAAACAATTATCCAAAAGATAATCCATGAAACCCACATGGATTGGTATCTTCATATTTACCTTGCACTTTGGGCCTATCAGAGTAGCATACATACTACCACTAGGGCAACTCCATTTTTGTTAGTATATGATTCTGAATAAGTCATTCCCTTAGAATTTGAGCTTCCCTCTCTTCGTATATCTCTTCATGGTATTATTATCAATGAATAATTATGTGAAGCTCATACTCATGCCCTTGATCTACTTGATAAACATATTTTTTTTGTCTTACAACATAATTATCAAAATAAGGCTCACATTAAACACCAAAATAAATGTGTTTAAATCTGCACATTTAATGTTGGTGATCTTGTCCTTAAATTAGACTACACCCATGATAAAGTAGGTAAATACACCCATAAATGGTGGGACCCATATTTAGTCAGAGATATTCTTGGTCCAAGCACAAACCAAGACCATGTTTTCCAAAATCCCACCAACACACAATTAATTAAAAAGTACTTTGCTTGAACATTTCCTTCTTTTCATGCTTTCTATCTACATCTATCTATCACTTTTTTCAAGTTACTTACACTGGTCTCTCCCTCTACAACAATTTTATTCCTTTCAAAACCTTTATTCCTCCCTTTTGGTCTTTTGATTTCTTGATGTACCATAGTATTTTTTATCTTCTTGTATTTTCTATTTTTAACACCCCTTGGGTTTTTATTTTGTGAGTTGCTTCATAAGAATACAGATAAGACCTAGTATTCCTCACAAAACTACCATCCTTTTACATACTTTACTTTATCTTTTACTTATTTGTTGGCACCCTTGTGGGTTTATTTTTTATGAAGTTACAGTGTAATACCATAGATAGGACCCAACCCTCCTCATAAAATTACCATCTTTGTGTCTTTTTATATCTTTATTCTCAACCTTTAGATTTTGATTCTTTTGTTAGATGAATTTGCACAACAATCTATGTTAACATGTTTTTCCTCTATTTCCCTTATTCTTATGATAAATAATCACACTTTACTGTCATTGTATATTTTTTTATCCTCTTGTCACATTTTTTTAAATTTGAAGTAATTCAAATTGTTTCATGTGTCATTCATTTTGATTTCCCCTTCCTTTTAGTCCACATTTGATAAAACAAGGTCGAAGTCAAGATGGCACTTTTATTTCACCTATATTTATGAGACTCTTAGACCCCATGCTCTTTGAAGTTTCTCTCTCTTAGAAACTAAGTCCCAATTATTCAAATGAAAGTCATATTTGGCACCCATGTTTGGTTTTCCAAATCCTTATGGAGGAGGAATAAAAAGAGCCATCAAGAAAGTTAAAATCCAAATAATTTGAATCAAAATACAATGATATCTAAAAGGCAACATACAAATCTCAAAATTCAAATTCACACCAAAAGACATGATTACAAGCACATCTACTATCTCCAATTGGAGGTCAAACTCCATATTTAGCCTCACATAAAGCTAAGGTCCCTTGGGCTGTGGTAGGCCAGTAGATTTAAATAGGAGAATTCAAAAAACTCTATGGTGCTACCTATTTTCTCACACAAGTATGTAATTTTTTTAGTAGATTGATGGCTCTGTAAAAGGCCCTAAGGAATGGGGAACAAATTATGGGAAGGTAGGTTCATTTTACTTTTTATGCATTTAGCCTTCATGGGATGATCTATATACTGAATTTGTTAACCTAAGACTTGTGTAGCTAAGAGAAGTTCTTCAGAGTCCTTAAGTTTAAAATTCCTCTTATTTTGACAAACCTAAGTTGAGTGTCTTAACTTTGATAAAGATTTCTTCTACCTTGTTTTTTCCTTCATTCTTCACACCACCCATTTCATCTCCCCATTTGATAGACAAATTATGATTCCAAATCTATTTTCCCTTCTTCTTTAATTCCTTCTTCATATTTTAAAAACCATGCTACCACTACTTTGTCTCAGTTTTATCTATTCTTAGAACAAAATAGCATGTTTGAGTAACTATGGATTATGTTCTTTACACCATTGAATTACATTTCTAGACTTGTTTTACTTTCCTTTTACCATTGTTGAGTGAGTTTGGCTTGTTACTTCTCACTCATCAATATTGTTTTCTTTTTTTCATGTAACTTTTTTCATTATTGAGTGAGATAAGGATTTTTACTTCTCACTCATCAATGTTGTTTTACCATTTTATTTTTACTTTTACTATTTGATTTGTTCTATTACCATCTTGTTTGACATTTATCTTTGGTTTGACTTGGTGAGTTTGCCTATCTTACTTAAGGATAGATTGTTTGAGTTTTTTGGTCTTTAGTAGATTTGGCTTTTCGATTACCTGATTTACTCTTTTTTTTGACTTGGTCATTTGGTCTAACATAACATTTATCACCCCATATATCCAAATTTTTCAAGTATGTCTCATCCTCATAGCACCAGCTATCTTGGATTTTCTTATATTTTTTTAATTTTGCTCTTTATTTTTGTATTCTTAGGTTTATCGAAAGTAGTTTTTGTGCCCTACACAATCAAAACTAAGAATATAGTAGATAGTCATCTAGTAATAAAAGTAAGTCAAGGTACACATTAAATTTACTTTTTAATTATTTAATTTTAGTCATTTGTTTTTAGTTATTTTTACTTTAAAATATTGGAACTTTTTTTAAGATCAACATTGTGTGTTACTATGTTCTTTATCAAAGCCCCATCCCCTGTTGTACCTTAGTGACATGCGATGAGATTCAAGTGGGTCATATGTATACACATAATACTTTCAAATTTTATTAAATATTGACACTTTACATCTTATAAGAACCCATCAAGACCTAATCTCTTTGATTGCATACCTTAAGACATGCACCAAAAAAGTGGTGGGTAGACCTTCGGTACTTCATAGGATTATTGTCCCTTATTGCCACATTATTACCAATCAAAATAGATCTTAAAACCATTCTTTAAGATATTAATTCTCCTTTGTACATGTTGTGTAGACTAATTACCTAGTGATTACCAGATTCTTGAGTCTAATTAACATTAATTATCAACCCAGGGTGTGTACGCTTTTCAAAGATGTCAGCACTATATATACATTACTGATTCATAAATTAGCTTGTTTTATTAGTTGAAGTATAATGAACTTATGTTGAATTCACCAAATAGTTATATTATGAAACTATTATGACATAAATATATAAATACTTCACACTTATAAATCACACATGCATCACACTTTATATAATCAGATTAATAATGAAATCTACTTACACACTCTTAACTAAGAAGGGTCAAGATATTCACTACAACTCCTTTTGAGGGGCCCCTTCCTCATTTATAACTGAGTTCCAATTCTTCTCCAAGATATTTTTAAAAGATTCTTAAAGAATCAAATTTCTCATTACTCAAATCTGTAGCAATTAAAGATTGTTATAGAGGATTACAATGCAATGACTTTTATAGTTCTATCAACTATATAATCTTCAATTTCAACTTACTAACTCCTAATTTGATCTAAATTTCTTCCATCAAATATAGAAGGTAGTTTATTAACTTATAAATAAATACACCAAACTAACAAAAATACAAATACTTTAGAAACTATCCCAGTCAACTTTCAAGTGGTTAGTAACCAAAATTACTTGTTTTAGGCTTGACTAGGTTAAGAACAAGGTATACTATTTTGTTGTTTTATTTATTTTTGTCTCCTTCTCATTGTCTTTATCTTTCTCATCTTTGGTAACATATCCACATTTACTTACATGTAGGGAGTCCATATAATAGTTATGGTCCTTTTCAATTATCCATCTGGTTCCTAAGACAACTGGATGTGTCCTTAAGATCTGATCACAAAAATAGATTTGTTTTGTATTGTGTCTATGGGCAACCTATAATTGAAACCTAAAGTTGTTACAGGCACTCTATAGTGGATACAATTAACCTATAAGTGAAACCTACAATTACCATGAAAACCTGTAGTGGATACGGATAGCCTATAGGTGGAGCCTACAATTGCTATGAGTAAGCTACAGTGGCTATGATCAGCCTATAGATGGAGCTTATAGTTGTTGTGGGTAACCTATAGTGGCTATAAATATCCTATAGGTGGATCTTACAATTGTTGTGGATATCTAGTAAGTGTTGTACTCAAATGAGATCTTGTAGCCTTATGTAATCCTTCAAATGTTTGTTAAATAAAGTTATATAAGTATAATCTAATCAAGGAAAAAGCATCAATAATTCATAACGTATATATATATATATATATATATATATATATATATATATATATATATATATATATCAATGCACAAAAAAATCATAAATTCATTCATTTATTTGTATGAGTCATGGATGGTTATGGGGATTTACATAGAAAAAGATATATACTAGGTATGGATGAGGCTACAAAATAGAGCAATTGGTGGCCTCATCACACTCCCCTACTTAACCTATTGTTTAACCTCAAGCAAGACTTGGCTACATTTTGAAACCACAAAATTTTCTAAAATTAAGGGGCTTAGTTTAGCCTGACCCTTCAAGGATATAGAAGCCTTTAGCATCATCAATGTTCTCTCATGTTTTCTTCTCAGCCACTCTATCAGCTAGGACCTTTCCCTCCCAATCAAGAATTGGGAACCAAAACAAATAAGGTTGAAACATCAATCTCAACCATTTAATATTTCTTCTCTTGACAAGCTCAATATGAATGTATACTCTATGTATGACCTCCCTAAGGTTTTGAGGGGAGTAAAGTTCCTTTCTTTTTAAAGAATTAGAGAGTTTTGTCCATTTGTGAGAACAAGAAAGAAAAAATTTCTTGCCATCTCTTTTCATAAGACTCAAATAATGAATCTAAACTTCTATCTATTTCCTGATAAACCATTCTTATGGAGTACTTGAGTTCATGAAGGAGATCCAATCTTTTATTATATCATCTGGATTACTTGATTCACCCTTGATCATCAGGGTAACTTCTTATTATTATTTTTAATACTATTCCACTTGTTTCCTTCTTCTTGTTTCATTAAGAAAAATGAAGAAAATGCATTCAGCTAGACATCCCCCAAGTAGATGTTTGGATTCCAATCTACATCACTGGGTACAACATATTAGTGTATGTAAAACTCAATTAACTGAGATTGGAGGTTAAGATCAGCATGTCTATATACTTCAAAGAAAGATTTGTGGTCATAAACTATGTAAGATTGATCATTATAGATCCTATTATATCTAAATTTAAGCCATCTCTCTTCTAAGTAGACAACATACACCCTAGAAGGTGATTTACACTCCATTAACATTTTAGTGGTTTCATGCATTTTATTAATCTTTTCCTTCAGATACTTGATCCCAGTTTTAGCCATTTCTAGCTTTGCTTTTAAGTCATCTTATTTTTCTCTTATTTTAACATATACCTTAAATATTTGTACTAACTTATTTTAATGAGTTTTATCATCACCAAATTATTTCTTAAGAAAATGTAGGAGGTCATCAATTTCTATAGGTGTGGCAGCTAAAAGATCCACATCAATAACTTTTTTGCTTGTAGGTGTTTTTGTAGTGGGTAATAAAGGAGAAAATCTATTACAGAAAGATACCAAAGCCAAAACATAATCCACTATAGGTGCTTCTATGGTCAAGGTAGATGAAGTTGCTATAGGTTCCTCTAAGGAAGTTATTACGGGTTCCTCCAATAACCTTTCTTTGTCTGTAGAAGGTTCTACAAATTTTGCTATCATTAAAAATATTTCAATGCCTCTCTTATCTTTCAATTATGTTATCTCATTCATTAACCTATATATTCATTTCATAGCTTATTTCAATGTTTAGAACTCATGGGAATGAGGAAATATCCCTTGTTTTGCTTATTTTTTCAGTCTCTTCTTCAATCAATTCCTCTTCTATTGTACGTTGATCTACCATTATCAATTTTTATTTTGTATACCCAATGTGTCTAAGGAGATTAATGTCTTTCTCAGTGAATCTGGATGGCTGGAGTGATTTTTCTTCTTTAACCTTGGTAGATTCCTCATCATTAAACCATTCTTCAATTTCAAACCCATCAGGGGTGTTTTGAAACCTAGGATCTTTATTTGGTTTTTCATCCTCACTGATGTCTATGCATGAGGATATTGTAGTTGTCTTTTATTTATTAATTATTTGAGATCTCCTAGGAGGATGTCTCCTTCCTATTGATATAGTGGATTTCTTTTATTCAGTTTTCATCTTATTTTTAATAGGTGTGGCTAATGGAACTTGTTCTTCTTGTGCAATAGTTGATGGAATAAATTTATATTTTCTTGAAGGATCCATGGTGTAAGAATCAATCTATGCTGAGGAGATAATGGGAAAAGGAATATGCTGCTATGGAACTTTGTCCTCTATGTTAGAAAGAGTTAGGACTAGTTTTCTTCTCTTTCTTCTACCTATAGTAGTTGTAGATGGACCCTCAATAATTATGGGCTGGCCAGTAGTACTAGTGCCTGCAACATATTCTTATAAAATCTATTGGGAATACTCTTTAGGGGATTCCTCCTCATTATTACCCTCTTCTTACTAAGGTTAATTATTTTCTAGGGCTAAAAACTATTCCCAACTTAGATCAGGTATGCTAGAGTTTATTCCATGTTTAGTTATCAACCTTATTAGGTAATGATGGGATTTCAATACCCTTATGGTACTCTTTGGACATCCTTTTTAGAATGTTTCATAGGTGATTTATAACATTAATGGTTCTATCATGCCTTAAATGATCCAAAAATTTAAACTGAAGAGTATAAATTATGAAATATCTTCCTTCACAAGTCATATATCTAATGATGTATGAGGCTATCTCTCTCCAGGTTATAGGTAAGATTAGTCTCTTCACACCACCTTTCTTTATTACTAGTCTTTCATCTTCCTGAAAAAACTAATGTCTGACTTCTTGACCATTAGTTTTATCTTTTTAGATCTATCCTATACTTTGAAATTTAATTATCTGGCTCACTAGTTCTTTAGTGACTAGGAATGTGATGCCATGTACAGTGGCTTGGTCTCCAGTAAAGGATCCTAAAAACTCCCTAGAAAGAGGTTATAATAAATGATACAATTTCTCAAAATATGTGGTACAACTAGCTCTATTGAAGATAGCCCAACTGGCTTGTTCTCCCTAAATCTACCTATGATCAATAGGTTATCTCATCACAACTGACCCTCTCATTTTGCTAAGTTTAGATTTTCTATCAATCCTTTCAACCAATAATTGGTAACACACTCTATTTAGATTATAAAAATATGCCTATAGCAAAGCAAGGTTTATTCAACAATGGTGGTTTATGTTTTTTAGTTGTAGGGTTATAGGTTATGACATGCTTTAGCTTTGTGTGAATGATTGTACTTGTAAGGGAAAATAATGAAATTGATTATTTTATCTATAGGGTATTATGGATTCATTATGGAATCTAATCCTACATGTATGGATCCTATAATACATGGTATTCTTACTCACAACATCCTCCCTTCCACATGAGCTGTCACATGTCCTCAAGTGACATGGAGTGAATAGGATGGAAGGGATAAAATGTGGTCATAATTAGGGGTATAAGTGTGGGTTAGGACGTCATCATGTGGGTTTAAGTGTGAGTTGATGGGTATTAATAAATGACATGTTTCATTATTTAATATGTTTTTAAATATCATATATGCTATATTAAAATAATGAATACTTTTCAATGATCAAAATATATGGTGTACCTTTTTAATGGCTTACCTAGGGTTATCTCAAGGATTTGCATGTGAGTGTTTGTATGCAAGTGATTAATAGAATGCAATGATTATGCTTGTAGTTGTAACTTGACTAAAGTGGGCCCCTTTGGAGTAATTATGAGATAACATGATGGTAGGATTTTATGGTACCCTTAGTGCACCTGTATGTGATTCATGACAACATGCATGGAACTGAAACATGGGTCTTAGACTTGGATGAGAGAGTTTTATCTCCTACCATAAGGTGTTTATTATAGAGATGGGTGATCTAAGTCAGGTGCTACATGAACATGGAAGAGGGTAGCTAAAGGTATTGTTGCTTTGTGATCTTCCTCTACATGAGCCTACATGATTTACCTATGTGATGTCTTACTGCTCATGGATTTTGCATAGTGACTTTGCCTTGTTATTCAAGCATAGGAATAATCAAGGTTTTAACTTTTCTACTCTAATTCCTCCTCTAGATGGTTTGTTATCTTCCTTGTACGCTCAAAATCTCATAGCTAAGGCCATATCTTACAGTTTGGGAAGAACTATCCTACATGTGCTTAGAGAGATATTAGGGTATGTCTACAACAACCAGAGATGGTGCTCGTAGAAATTGCAAGGTTGTGCCCAAATATGGTAAAAGTGCCCATAGTATCTATAGAAGAGTCTATAGCAGCTAAAAGAGGTGCTTGTAATAGCTACAAAAGAGCCTATAACAACTAAAGGAGGTGCCTGTAATAGCTACAAAATAGCCCTTGGTAACTGGAGGAAGATGAATAATTTGCTCAAAATGATTATTTATTTTTCATTTTTATTTTTACCCCTAAATATCCAGCAAGTTGGTTTTCTATTTAGGCCCATTTTACAATTCTAGGCAACCAATAAGCTAGTTTTTTACCTAGAAACTACCAATAATGCTTAAAAAAGGTTTTCATTATTGGGTTTTTTTTACTCTAACTGCTAACTACAGTAGAATGTTTATTATGGGTCCTTTTCAAGTTAGTAGTGAGGGTGACTAGTCAAAGATCAAGTGAAGGTCACAGTCTTCGTGTTAGAGGAGGGCTAGGATGTCCTTCTCTCCTTCATCTATGTGTTGGCTGGTTCTCCCTTTGTCTAGTGAGACATCATGCTGATCTAATACATCATTGAATCTATTTTGTAATTGCATATGTATGTGATTATAAAACTCCTGCTAAGTGGGTGGATTTTTGTACAACTTTATTCTGTGGCCTAGTCTTAATGTACCTATCATGCTAGCTAATCCACTGGTGCTATGCAAGTTCTATAGACTATAATGCCTACTATATGTATTCATTTAAAACATTAGGTTGCATAAGCCTTTCTTTATGTACTTTAGATATATCTATCCCAAGTACTAGTGTTATCTATAAGGTCTTATACTCAAATTCTATTGGAAAAATAGGTTTCTTCCCATAGACCAACTCATATGGGTTGAATCCTAGAGTAGTCTTTCACATGATTTGGTAAGCCCAAATAGCTTTAGAAAGTCTAGCCTCTCAATCCTTACAGAACATATTAACAGTCTTAGTTAAAATATTTTCTAACTCCATGTTGGTGACTTTCACTTGTCTATTAAACTATGGATGGTATGGAGTTGATTTATTATGCTTAATCTTGTGATGTTGGAACAAAGTAGTAATTAAACTAGTAGTGAATTAGGGTCTTTGATCAGTGAATATTTCTCATGGCACACCATATCTTATGAATATTTCTTCATAGAGAAAAGTTGTCACCTTCTCATCCCTTGCATGTGTAAGAGCTTTGTCTTCCACCTATTTAGTGACATAGTTAGTACATACAAAGATGTACTCTTTATTGTTAGATTTTGGATTAAAAGATCTTAAAAAGTCTAAGCCCCATTTTTAAAATGGTTTAAGCACTATTTGAGGTTTAAAGGCATCTCATTTGAAAGTGTAGGTCTCTCCATATGCTGATATCTATCATAATGAGCAATATACCTTATTACATCTTTATGGATTAAGGGCCAATAATATCTTTTATTGAAAAAAATTACTGTTGTATGCTTGGCTGCAAAGTGCCATCCACAGGGTCATCATGGTAGGATTTGAGGATATATATAACTTCATCTTCTCTAAGACATATTCTGATGATGGAATTAGGCCCAATATAAAAAAGAAATCTATATAGTCATGAATACGTGCCACTTTTATGAAACAAAGCTCTTATTTGTTTAGGGAGAAAGTGCTATGGGAGTAACTCTATGGCAAGGTCATTAATAATATCAACATACCAAAGTGTGACAAGGGTGAGGGAGAATAGGTGATCATATAAAAATGAGTAATCCATTATGACATCTTCTTCAAGAGATTGTAGGCATGATAAGAAATCAGCCTCAACATTGTTCCTATCAAGATTATCTACAATGGTGATATTAAATTATTGTAATAAGAGTATACATCTTATCACTCTGGCTAGGATAGCTATTTTGTTCATAAGGTACCAAATGGTTGCATGGTTTTCATGAATAAAGACTTGATACCCTATGATGTAGTGATAGAACTTGTTAATAATGTAGACTACTACCAAGAACTCTTTTTTAGTAACTGTGTAATTTAATTCTTTTGCATGTAAGTTTTTGCTTATAAAATAGATAGCATAATTGAGTGATCCTTATTTTTGGCCTAACACATCTCCTAGGGTAGTATCTGAAGAATCTGTGTGAATATGGAAGGGAAGCTTCTAGTCAAGACCATGTAGAATAGGGGTGGTAGTTAATAATTCTTTCAATTATTTGAAGGTTGTATTATAAGCAAGAGTCCAGATGAATTTAACATATTTAGTCAAAAGAGTGAATAATGGTGCTACTAATTTGATGAAATTATTGATAAATATCATGTATTAACCATCATATCCTAAAAACACCCTGACATCTTTCTATTTCAGAGAAATAGGGAGTTTTTTTATGATGTTGATTTTTGTAGGGTCAACATTAATTCTTTCAGCAGATACATGATGGCCTAAGGCAATGCCTTATATCATCAGCATGTAGCATTTATTGTGACTTAAAGAAAAATGGTGCTCCTGATATCATTATAGCACTTTCTCCAAGTTTTTTAGACATTCATCAAATGTTCCTACATAAACAGTGAATTCATCCATATAATTTTTTTTGCATTCATTTGCCATATCTGCAAAGATACTCAAGATAGCCCTCTATAATATTACAGGAGTGTTACACAACCTAAAAGGTAATACAACATAAGAATAATTACCCTAAGGATAAGTGAAGGTGGTATTTTCTTTCTTTTCAAGAGAAATGTTAATCTACTTGTAACCACTGAAGCCATCCAAAAAGGCAAAATATTTCTTCCCTATTAGTGTGTCCAACACTTGACCAATGAAGGGTAGAGGAAAATGATCCTTTCTAGTTGTTGTATTAAGTTACATATAATCTATGCATACATGCCATTCTCTCTTTTTCTTTGGTATAATTACCAAAGGTGAAACCCATTCACTGTTTGAGATGGCATATATGAATCCAAGGGTCAGTAGTTTTTACAATTCCACTTTGACTATTTCTCTAAGAGTTGGATTCATCCTACATTGTGGTTGAGGTTCACACTCTTTTTTGATATAGATATGATGTGTACATGTTTCTGGGTTGATTTTGTGCATGTCCTCATAATCCCATGTAAAATCATATTGGTTTGCATGCAACATGTTGACTAGGCACTTTTCCTCATTTGATTCCAACTTGCTATTAATAAATAATATTTTCTTGGAGAGAATTCAATATGTCATGAGAGTGCTTTCATCATTTCTATATTTATAATGGATCTAGTTTGGCTACAGCTATGAGGCAATAGATGGTAAAATATTTCCTTTACAAATGCATCAGATTTATCTGCTTCTTAGAAGCTATAAAATGGACACTTAACATATTATAGGTGGTTAAGATCTATAAAATAAGTTTGGTAATTAATTTAGAGAACATTGTAGAGAATTGTATCATCTTACTAATCAACCAAGGTACATGCATGTTCTATGGTGAATACATAAATCTAAATAAGCTGCTCTACCTCGTCTTCATCAGCACATAATATATGCTTTAGTGTTAAGGCTGGCTATGCTAGGGAATAGAGGACCAACTTCTTAGTGTGGTTTCCATTGGAGATCAACATGTTATCTAGTTTATAGATGATGAAGGAATCAACTATAGAAAGCTAAGGATGTCCTATGACAAGAGGATATCTATCAAAATTAGACTTAAGTTACAACATAATGAAAATTTTAAGATACTCCCAAAAATCTATAATAATGATAAGATCTTCAATAATTATTTCTAGTCTAACTGTAGACCTATTAGCTATTTTCATAATTATAGATGTGGGATTAATATTATTCAGCTATAGTTTATACATGATTTTAGTTGTCATTACATTTATTGCATCCCCCAACTCTATCAATGTATTGGATAGTTCTTGATCATAGATCTAGACTATTACTATTGGGCATCCTAGATCTGAATATTTCTTTGGTAGGGTGTATCCCAACATAAGGTCTGCCAGCTAGCCAATCACATGCAATGTATTGGGTTCCTTCTTCTTTCTTTTAGGCTTACGTAGACATAAGTCTCTAATAGCTTTAAAATATATGGGTACATCCTTGATGGCATGAAAGCGGGGAATTTTAACATAAATATTTTTGAGTTATCTTATGAAATCAAATTTAGACTCAATTGCATGGTGCTAAAGGGTAAGAAATTATAGAAATGGTGGGGCTATTTCAACAACAGTTTTATTTATTAGTTCAAAGAGTTTCTGTGGTGGTGAAGTTGGGTTAGCATGATCTTTTAGAGTTTCCTAATCTAATCCATCATTATGGGTGGGGATAGAGGTGGTAGAGAATTCCCTAAATGTAGGTGAACTTCATTTATGTTGACCACATATGTCAAGTATTGGATAGTTTTAGTACTGAAGGTTGGTTGAACAAAGCTTATTTACAAGGTTCTGTATGAGCTGGGTAGGAAGATAATTAGGCTTAATTGGAGCTTTGGTATTAGGCATAAGAGCAGAAGGTTATTGTTGCTACTATAGAGGGAATCATCTTTGATGG
The DNA here is from genome assembly GCA_037957365.1 of Torreya grandis. NCBI lineage: Eukaryota > Viridiplantae > Streptophyta > Pinopsida > Cupressales > Taxaceae > Torreya > Torreya grandis. The sequence continues at coordinate 163,001 of JARHVA010009386.1, forward strand.
TTTCCCCAAGGCTAATTGGGTCTCTAGGGTTGATGCCACTATTTTGTGAAGGGTTGGCCTTGGGGTGGTTACCAACCTTATATCCAAGGTGGAGATGAATTTTGTGAAGATTATAAAGAGGTAGTGGGGTAGCTTGTCTAAGGTGTGTTGGAAATATTGTCATTAATGTAAAAGGTCTAGCATTATTGGTGATAAAGGCCCCATTGCATTTAATGATGTTTTTAATAGTCATATCTTGGCTAATGTGTGTTAATATTTATTTAATATTAATGAATATATTTTTGGTTGCATATAAGTCAAAAGAGGGCCCATGGAGAAGTCAAAGAGTCACGGGGTAAAGACAAAAGAAGAATGGGACATATTTTCCTATGAAGAGTCATCTTGAGGAATTCCAAGAGTCACCATGTGAAGAAAAAAAAGGTATGGCAAATTTTTTCATGAGGGGACACTTTGAGGAATAAGAAAAGTCACCAAGATAAAGATAAAAGAGGAAAGGATGCTTTTTATTATGAAGGGTCACCATATGACTTTTCAAATACAAGGATATGTAGGGTCATGCAAGTTTGGCACCATTTTCCATGAGGATTGAAGGGTCAAAAAGGGTGAAGGCCAAAGACCATTTGGAAATCTATAAATAAAAGCTTGAGAAGCCATTTGTAATATTGAAGAGAAAGTATGATTTGTAATTGTTATATCTATTTTAGAAGAGCAAAGTAGAGAAAATAAAGAGATATATGTGTTATCATTTGTTGAGAAATCAACATTGAGAGATAGTTGTGTGGTATACACAAAATGGGTTGGTGCTCCTGTGGGTTGGTGCTCATTAATAGTTACTATGTTGGTGCTCAGCAAAGGGGTTGGTGCTCCTGTGGGTTGGTTCTCATGAATAGTTGTTGTGTTGGTGATCAGCAAAGGGGTTGGTGGTCTTGAAAGTTGGTGCTTTTGAATATTGTATTTTGAGTTGGTTTTCATTCATATACTTGAGATTGTTCTCTGTGATTTTTCCCACATTGGGTTTCCATGTTCAATTTGGTGTCTCTCTCTCTATCTTGTGTGGTGTTTATTATTTTAGTTTTATTGCATATCTTGAATGTATGATTAAGTGGAATTTGATTAAGTGAAAGTTTATAATATTTATGATAGACTAATTCACCCCCCCCTCTCAGTATATCCCATGCTTAACAATTGGTATCAGAGTGGGTTCCTTTTGAAAAAGTTTTATAGCTTGAAGGTAGATTAAGAAATCATGATGGCTGGATCACATAAAGGATTTTCTAAAAATAAGGCACCTTTATTTGATGGGATGAATTATGTTTTTTGGAGCATAATAATGAATACTTATTTGATGGCCCTTGAATTCAACATATGGAAAGTAGTGGTGGAGGAATATGAAGAGCCATAGATACTTGTAACTACTCTGATAGAAAAGAAGGCAAGTGAAAATAATGCTAAAGCTTTAAATGTTATTTTATGTGGTTTATATGAATTAGAATTTGTTAAAAATATGTAATTTAAATCTACTCATGAAACTTGTGTAAAACTTGAGAATATTTACAAAGGTGATGGAAAGGTTCAGCAAGCTAAGCTTTAGACTTTTAGAAGATAGTTTGAATATGGAAGAAGAATAAAATATAGCAAGTTATCTTTTATGGGTTGATCAATTAGTTAAGTAGATTCAAGGTCTTGGATAAAATTTAGAAGAATCAACTATGGTTTAAAAAGTTTTGAGATGTCTACCATTGAGATATGATGTAAAAGTTTTGGCAATTAAAGAGATGAAGAATTTAGCCAAGCTAAAGATGGATGAGCTTCATGGTATTCTCACGAGATATGAGATGCAGACTAAAAAAGATAAACCCTCAAAGAGAGAAGCATACTTCAAGATATCAAAGAAAGAGAAGGCTAATATTCAAGAATAAAGTGATAGTTCTAGTGATGATGAAGATGACAATGGAGCTCTTTAAATTTGCAAGCCAAAAAAGGGCACAGGTAAATATCAAGGAAAATTACCTTTTAAATGTTTTAATTGTGGAAAGATTGGAGATTTTTAGATAAATTCCCAAATAAGGGTAATGATGATAATGAAGAAGGAAAGTCTACATATAAGAATAATTTCAAAGGTAAATTCAAGATGGTATTCAAGAAGAAGAGTTTGTATTCTAAAGATCCTAGCTCAGCCAAAGATAGTGGAGTCAGTGATTCAGAAGAAGAAGAGATTCTATTTATGGCCATACATAAAGATGCCTCTGCAAGTAAAAGTACAAATGATCAAGAATAAGAATAAGATGAAGCCAAAGTGAATCTGGAAGGAGAAGTCATTTGTGCCTTAGAAGAGTTAGAAGCTATTGAGAAGAAGAATCAAAGATAGAAGCACAAGATCAAAAAAAATGAAAAGGAGTCAAAGGAAATAATTTATGATCTAACAACACACTTTGAATAAGCTAAAAGGAAGGAAAAATATCTAACAACACAATTGAAAAAAGTAAGAAAAGAATGTGAAAGGTATGTTATTGAAATTGCCTCTTTAAAAGAAGATATTGAGAAAGTAGTCAATGATAAAGTAGGTAGTAATTAAAAATCTGAGGATAACACTAACATGTTGAATAAGATATTAGAAAGTCAAAATAAAATATCAAATAAGATAGGTATTGGATTTAAAAAGAAAAAGGGAAGAAGTGAAGAATAAAGAGGACATCTCAAACAAAGAAGGCTAGAAGGAACAAAGTTACAAAATATAATCAGGACAAAGATACACAAACAGGTTCTATTTTCATGGTTATTATTTTTATTATAATGTATATGGTGACAAGAAAATAGAATGTCAGAAAAGAGATAACAATTTTAGAAATAAGGAGAAGGAAACTCATGCAGAATCTAGTAGACGCTACAACTCTTTTTCTCCTCTATCAAGTTTTGATGAAGAGGCCATAATATGTTATAAATGAAATAATTTTGGACACATAGCCTAGTATTGTAGAAGCATGTTCGATTCAATCAATAAGGACCAAAGTTTCAAATTTCCATTCATCAAGAAGAATTTTCAGACATGTTCATGGTAGAAGAAACAACCTAAAGACTCTATGTTAGTTCAGACAGCTTTGCATGCAAGAAATGAAGAACAACCATGGTTCGTTGATAGCAGGTGTTTGAGGCACATGATAGGAGACAAGAGTAAGTTCATAACTCTAAAGAATATCAATGGTGGCACAGTGAAATTTAGAGATAAAACCACTGCTAGGATAGCTAGAAAAGGTTATGAGATTAAAAGAAAAGATTCAAATGAGTTGACTCTAGATACTCAAAAGACATACAAAAATTTATATGTATTATCAGATATCTTCACAAATGCATGATCAAAGGATGCATTCAAGGATCTGTAAGAGGAGTTGGGAGTAATTTATTTTATTTCTTACCATTGAGTTTCAACATCAATTGAGTGGGAGCTAAGTGTTAGCTCTAGGTAGGCCCTTTATCATTAATGTCAAAGGGGGAGAATAATAGGTAAAGGTATAGGTGTAGAAATAGCTACAAGGAATAGGTATAGGTTGCTATAGTAAGGGGGAGTTATTGTATGTTTTTTAGAAGATAGTATGTACAGGTTTTAGGATGTGGCAATTTCAATTTGAGGTTGCCATCAATGACAAAGGGGAAGATTGTTGGAAATATTGTCATTGATGTCAAAGGTCTAGCATTATTGGTGATAAAGGACCCATTGCATTTAATGATATTTTTAATAGTCATATATTGGCTAATGTGTGTTAATATTTATTTAATATTAATGAATATATTTTTGGTTGCATATAAGTCAAAAGAGGGACCATGGAGAATTCAAAGAGTCACGGGGTAAAGACAAAAGAAGAATGGGACACATTTTCCTATGAAGAGTCATCTTGAGAAATTCCAAGAGTCACCATGTCAAGACAAAAGAGGTATCTCACATTTTTCCATGAGGGGACACTTTAAGGATATGAAAAGCCACCAAGATAAAGACAAAAGAGGAAAGGATGATTTTACTTATGAAAGGTCATCGTATGAATTTTCAAATGCAAGGATATGAAGGGTCATGTAAGTTTGGTGCCATTTTCCATGAGGATTGAAGGGTCACAAAGGGTGAAGGCCAAAGGTCATTTGCAAAGCTATAAATAAAGGCTTGAGAAGCCATTTGTAATATTGAAGAGAGAGTATGATTTGTAATTGTTATATCTAGCTTAGAAGAGCAAAGTAGAGAAAAGAAAGAGATATTGTAATGTGTTATCATTTGTTGAGAAATAAACATTGAAAGATAGTTGTGTAGTATACACAAAAGGGGTTGGTGTTCTTATGGGTTGGTGCTCATGAATAGTTATTGTTTTGGTGCTCATCAAAGGGGTTGGTGCTTCTTTGGGTTGGTGCTCATGAATAGTTATTGTGGTAGTGTTCAGTAAAGGGGTTAGTGCTCCTACAAGTTGGTGCTTGTGAATATTGTAGTTTAAGTTGATGCTCATTAATATACTTGAGATTGTTCTTCATGGTTTTTCCCACATTGGGTTTCCACGTTTAATTTGGTGTCACTCTCTATCTTATGTGGTGTTTATTATTTTACTTTTATTGCATATCTTAAATGTATAGTTAAGTGGAATTTGATTAAGTGAAAGTTTATAAGATTTATGATATATTGATTCACCCCCCCCCCCTCTCAGTATATCCCATGCTTAACAAGGTGGCTGTTACTTATAATTAAGAGGTGGGGATGCATTTTTTGGAGGTTTTCAAGAGGTAGTGGGGTATCTTGTCTGAGGTGGCTGCCAACTGGAATTAGGAGGTGGGACATTCATCCATAGATTGGTCTAGTTGGGAGTAGTATTTTTAAATTGTGAGTTAAAAGAGGTAGAATTTGCAAAAGATGAATTTTGTCTCATACCTAGATAAGATGGTCATTGAACCCATGGATTTTTTTGTGTAATAAATAAAACCTAGTCTCCATCTCCTCCTACAACATGCATATCTACTATTTTTGGTTCTTTAACTATGATGTTAGCTACTATAGCCTGAACCTAATGATACCTACAATGTATCTTCCTCTTCTTACAATCTAGATAATAGATGGTCAAAGCTTTATCCAAGGTTGCTTTATTTTTCCTGGAGTATAGGCTAGCTAGTTGGGTGGCCAAATGAATAATGATATTATGGTTCATGTCTTGTAATAGGTTACTAAATTTAGATTTTGATAGGTCACTTGAAGCTGTCAGTGGAAGCTTGCTACCCCTAACTTTGTTTATGGTAGACTTGGAATAGTTCTTCCTCAATTTTTGATGTCTAAAAATGGTAGATGGGAGATATATCCTCCACTCATTAGGTTCAAGGATTCTAGATAGTCTTCTCAGACTCCTTTTAGGAAGATGAGTTTTAGAGGTTCTTCTCCTAGTGCACTTTGTTTGAATTTATGTACACTGGACATGAACCATTCAACATAGTCTTCCAAAGATTTGTCTCCTTCTTGAGTCATCTTGAAGATGTCATTTTTTCTGTAACTTCTCCTCATCCATATTCTTGATACTTAGCCAAAAATTTATTTTTCATATCCTCCCAAGTGGGGACTAAATTACTATAGTCCCATGAACCAACGAAGTGATGAGTCCTTGAGGTTGGATAAAAATAGTTTCAATTTCTTTGCATCTTACCTATAGTCATAGTTTCTACAGAGGATATAAAATTTGAACAAAAAGGTGTCTAAGTCTTCTAAGAATGTACCTCTAAAATTGGGCAAGGCTGAGGGTGGGATATTTTTCATTTGTGTTACACTTGTTGCATCTAGAATAGGAAATTCAAAAATAACTGTGTCTGAATTCTCATTGTTATCTACAAAATCTCCTCCATTTATGATGGTTTTTCTTGTGATATGGATACCAAAGGTACTTAGGATCATGTCTTCAAATTTTGTATCAGTCCCTTCATCAATATGATAGTAAAAATTTATTTGTTTCTTCGTAGTCTTTTTTCTTGATGAGAAATTTGAAGATTCTCCTAAGCTTTCTTGAATTTATTCAAGAATTCCTTGATGGAATGTTATTCTGATGCTACTTTTTGGAGTGTTTGATTCATGAAGTTCTTCTCCTTTATTTATCCTTACTAACTCAGCTAATGCTTCCTTTACTTCTACTTCCTTTTAAAATTCAATAGTACTTCTTTTTCAAGTTGCTTCCTTTGATTTTTAGTGTTTCCTTCTTCAATATCCCTCTAGCTTATGTTATATTTTTCAATATGATTCTTAGTTGCTACAGGTACTTGCGGTTCTTTCCCAGTAACAACTTATGGCTTATTTGGCATGAATCTCCCATGAGAATCTCTTTCTCTCTGCATAAACATTGTGCTACACCTTTCAACTATCTTGTTCCTTCTTACACAAGATTACTATCTTTTTTTTCAAGTATTTTAGGGGTTGTTTCACAATAAGCAAAAATTAAAATAAAGGAGTGCAAAAATGAAAATAACTAGAATTGAAATTTTACTTCTAGAAAATAGTAAAGTTATTTATTGAAAGTGAGAAAAATACTCTACAAAGCAAAAAATGAAAGCAAGAAAATTATCATAGAAAATAGGAAATTAAATTTGGAAAATTATCCTAAAAAATAGGAAATAAAAGAAAACAAATTATCCTAAAAAATGGGAAATATAAAAAGAAAAATTATCCTAGAAAATAGGAAATGAAAGTAGGAAAATTAAAGGCACACTTTGTAGAAAATAAATCACTTTTATGGGAAATAAATCCTAAAAATATGAACTAAGTAAATTATAAGGTTACAAAGAGGCATTCAAGGCTATGCACTATTTACTTCTAGAAACTTAGACATCTATCATAATAAATTGTAGTGCCCTCACTCAACTTTCCTAGATGGAACTATATGTCCAAAAATTTAGACATCTAGCATAAAACATTGCAGTGTACTCACTCAACGTGTCTGGTTGGGTAGAATAGTACATTAACCAATCTTAAAAAAATAGTGATTGATTTAAAAAAAAATAATTGACACCCTCCCCGACAATGGCACCAAAATGTTATGTAGACTAATTACCTAGTGAATACTAGATTATTGAGTTTGATTAACTTTAATTATCAATCTAAGGTGTGTATGATTTTAAAGGATGTCAACACTATATATGCATTATTGATTCATAAATCAAATTTTTTACTAGTTGTAGTACAATGAACTTATATTGAATTTACCATATAGTTATACTATGAAACTATTATGACAGAAATATAGAAATACTTCACACTTATAAATCACACATGCATCACACTTTATATTATTAGATTAATAATGAAATATACTTACACACTCTTAACTAAGGAAGTTCAGGATCCTCACTATAACTCCTTTCGAGGGGGCCCTTCCTCATTCAGAATTGAGTTCCAATTCTTCCCTGATAAATTTACAAAAGCTTATTATAGAATCAACTTTCTCATTACTCAAATCATTAGTAATTAAAAATTGCTATAGAAGATTACAATGCAATTAATTCTATAGTTCTATTAACTATCCAATCTCAGTTTCAACTTCACTAACTTCTAATCTAATGTAGGTTCTACCATTAAATATAGAAGATAGCTTATTAACTTCTAACCAAAGACACCAAACTAAAAAAAATACAAATACTTTATAAACTACCCCAATCAACCTTCAAGTGGTTAGTAACCAAAGTTACTTATTTTAGGCTTGACTGGGTTACGGATAAGGTATACTATTTTATTTTTTTGTTTCCTTTTATCTCCTTCCCATTGTCCTTGTCTTTTTCATCTTTGGAAGCACATTCAAATTTCCTTACATGTAGGGAGTCCTTACAACTATGGTCCTTTTCATTTTCTATTTGGTTCCCAAGATAGTTGGATGTATCTTTAAGATTTGATCATAATAATAGCTCTATTTTATATAGTGGTTGTGGGCAACCTATAGGTAAAACTTATAATTGTTACATGCACTCTATAATGGCTATGAATAACTTGTAAATAAAGCCTATAGTTTCTACGGGTACTCTACAGTGCTTCTGGATAACCTGTAGGTGAAGCCTATAGTTATTATGATGAACTTGTAGTAGTTATGGGTAGCCTATAGGTGGAGCCTACAATTGTTGTGGGAAACCTATAATGGCTACAGATAACCTGTAAGTCTTGTGCCTAAATGAGATCCTGTAGTCTCACATTATATTTCAAATTCTTGTTAAATAAAGTTACACAAGTATAATTTAATCATAAAAAAATCATTAATAATTCATAACATAACATATATATCAAATGCACAAACAAAATTAAATTATTCATTCATTTATATGAGTCATGGATGGTTGTGGTGATTTAAATATAAATAGATATATACTAGGTATGGATGAGGATACAAAATAAAGCAATTGGTGGCCTCATCAGTAATTTCAAAAAATAAACATGTTAAATAACTTTTTAATAAATTTAAGATTAATCATAAACTTTCCATGCCTTATCATCCACAATGTAATTCCCAAGATGAGGCCACTAATAAAATTATCCAAATGATAATCCATGAAACCCTCATGGATTGACATCTTCATCTTTACCTTGCACTTTGGGCCTATTAGAGTAGCATACGTACTGCCACCAGGGCAACTCCATTTTTGTTCGTCTATGGTTCTGAATAAGTCCTTCCCTTAGAAGTTGAGCTTCCCTCTCTTTGTATATCTCTTCATGGTATTATTATTGATGAATAATTATGTGAAGCTCATCTTCATTCCCTTGATCTACTTGATGAACATCGTCTTTTTTTCTTAAAACATAATCATCAATATAAAGCTCGCATTAAACAACATAATAAATGTGTTAAAATTTGTACATTTAATATTGGTGATCTTGTCCTTTAATTAGAATACACCCATGATAAAGTAGGTAAATACACTAAAAAATGATGGAGCCCATATTTAGTCAAAGATATTCTTGGTCCAAGCACAAACCAAGTAAGACCATGTTTTCAAAGAGCCCACTAATGCACAATTACTTAAAAAGTAATTTGCCTAAACATTTCCATTTTTCATGCTTTCTATCTACATATATCTAACTCTTTTTGTAAATTATTTACATGGGTCTCTCCCTCTGCAACAAGTTTATTCCTTTCAAACATTTAGTCTTCCCTTTTGGTCTTTTGATTTCTTGATGTACCATAGTCTTTTTTATCTTTATACATTTTCTTTTTTTGACACCCCTTGGGTTTTTATTTTGTGATTTGATTCATAAGATCATAGATAGGACCCAGTATTCCTCATAAAACTACCATCTTTTTGTGTACCTTACTTTATATTTCACTTGCTTTATGTTACCCTTGTGGGTTTCTCTTTTATGAAGTTACAGTGTAAAACTTCAGATAGGATTTGGCCCTCTTCATAAAATTACCATCTTTACATATTTTTACATCCTTGTTCTCAAACTTTAGCATTTGATTCTTTTGTTAGATTAATTGCACAATAATCTATGTTAGCATGTTTTTCCTCTATTTCCCTCATTTTCATAATAAATAATCACATTTTATTGTCATTGCATCTTTTTTTTTCCTTTTGTCACATTTTTTACAATTTGAAGTAATTCAAATTGTTCCATGTGTCATTCATTTTGATTTCCCCTTTCTTTCAACACACATTTGATAAAACAAGGTCAAATTCAAGATGACACTTTTATTTCACCTATATTTATGAGACTCTTAAACACCATGCTCTTTGAAGTTTCTCTCTCTTATCAACCAGGTCTCAAGTATTCAAATGAAAGTCATATTTAGCACCCATGTTTGGTTTTTTAAATCCATATAGATGAGGAATAAAAAGAGACATCAAGAAAGTTAAAATCTAAATCATTTGAATCAAAAGGAAATGATATCTAAAAGACAATATAAAAATCTTAAAAGTTAAATTCACACCAAAAGACATGATTACAAGCACATCTTTTATATCCAATCGAAGCTCAAACTCCATAGTTGGCCTCACATAAAGCCGATATCCCTTGGGGTGTGATAGGCTAGTAGATTGGAATATGGGAATTCAAAAAAATATATGGTTCTACCTACTTTCTCACACAAATACCCAATTTTTATAGTAGATTGACGGCTTTGTAAGAGGACTTGAGGAATGGGGAACACATTGTGGGAAGGTAGGTTCATTTTACTTTTCATGTATATAGCCTTCATGGGATGATCTATATACTGCATTTTTTAACCTCAGACTTGTGTAGCTAAGAGAAGTTATTTAGAGTCCTTAAGGTCAAAAGACCTCTTGTTTTGACAAACCTAATTTAAGCATCTTGACTTTGATAAAGATTTCATCTACCTTGGTTTTTACTTCAATCTCCCATACCACTCATTTCATCTTCCCATTTGACAAATAAATTACTATTCCAAATCTATTTTATCTTTTTATTTAATTCCTTCTTCATCTTTTAAAAAATATTCTAGCACTATGTTGTTTCAGTTTTATCTATCCTTAGAGAAAAACATGTTTGAGTAACTATGGATTATGTTCTTTACACCATTGAAGTACATTTCTAAACTTGTTTTACTTTCCTTTTACCATTTATCATTTGTTGTACTATCTTGTTATTATGAACACCTGAGTTTGTACCCTTTTTCCATTGTTGAGTGAGGTTGGCTTATTACTTCTCACTCATCAATATTGTTTTCTTTTTTTATTTAACTTTTTCCATTATTGATTGAGATAAGGATTGTTACTGCTCACTCATTAATGTTGTTTTATCATTTTATTTATACTTTTACCATTTGATTTGTTTAATTACCACCTTGTTTGAAATGTATCTTTGGTTTGGCTTGGTGAGTTTGCCTGTCTTACCTAAGGATAACTTGTTTGACTTTTTTGGTCTTTAATAGCCTTGGATTTTTTTATTACCCGATTTACTCTTATTTATTTTTGACTTGGTCATTTGATCTAACATAGCACTTGTCACCTTAGATTTCTAAATTTTTCAAGTATGCCCCTTCCTCATAGCACCAACTATCTTGGTTTTTCTTACATTTATTTAATTTTTCTCTTTAGTTTTATATTTTTGGGTTTGTCAAAAGTAATTTTTGTGCCCTAAATAATCAAAGCTAACAACATAGTAGATAATCATCCAAAAATAAAGGTAAGTCAAGGCATGCATTAAATTTACTTTTTAGTTATTTAATTTTAGTCATTTACTTTTAGTTATTTTTAATTTAAAATATTGAAACTTTTTTTTAACATCTGCATTGTGTGTTACTATGTTATTTATCAAAGCTCCATCCCCTATTTCACCTTAGTGACACATGATGAGATTCAAGTGGGTCATATGTATACACATAATATATTCAAATTTTATCAAATACTGACATTTTACATCTTATAGGAACCCATCGAGACCTAATCTCTTTAAGTGCATGCCCTAAGGCATGCAATGAAAAAGGGGTGGACAGACCTTTGGCACTTCATAGGATTGTTTTCCCTTATTACCACATTATTACCAATCAAACCATCTCTTAAAACCATTTACTAAGCTATTAGTCCTCCTTTGCACATGTTATATAGACTAATTACCTAATGAATACTAGATTCTTGAGTCTGATTAACATTAATTATCTATCTAGAGTGCATATGCTTTCAAGGATGTCAGCACTATATATGTATTATTGATTCATAAATCAACTTGATTTACTAGTTATAGTATAATGAACTTATGTTGAATTCACCAGATAGTTTTACTATGAGAATATTATGATACAAATATAGAAATACTTCACACTTATAAATCACACATGCATCACACTTTATATAATTAGATTACTAATGATATCTACTTACACACTTTTAATTAAATAGGGTCAGGATCTTCACTACAACTCCTTCCTCAGTGGTCTTTCCTCATTTAGAACTGAGTTCTAATCCTTCTCCAAGGTATTTTCAAAAGCTTCTTATAGAATCAATTTTCTTATTACTCAAATCTTTAGCAATTAAAGATTGCTACAGAGGATTAAAATGCAA
>JARHVA010009386.1:177500-252500 GCA_037957365.1 Torreya grandis
CTCTTGTTTTCACATATACCTTAAATATTTTTACTAACTTCTTTTAATGAGTTTCATCATCACCAAACTATTCCTTAAGAAAATGTAGGAGGTCATCAGTTTCTACAAGTGTGGTAGTTGAAAGATTCACATCAATAAAATTTTCTGTTGTAAGTGTTTTTGCAGTGGACAATGGAAGAAGAAATATATTGAAAAAGGGTACCAAAGCCAAAGCATAATTGGCCATAGGTGATTCTATGGTCAAGGTAGATGAAGTTGCTACAGGTTCCTCTAGGGAAGTTGATACAGGTTCCTCCAATAACCTTTAATTATCTATAGAAGGTTTTATAAATTTTGCTACCCATAGAAGTGTTTCAATGCCTCTTGTACCATTCAATTCTATTATCTCATTATTCAACCTATATATTTATTTCATAGCTTGTTCCAATATTTGGATCCCCTAGGCATGAAGAAATATCCCTTGTTCTATTTCTTTTTCCATCGACTCTTCTTCAATCAATTCTTCTTCTACTATAGGTTGATCTACCATTCATAATTATTCTTCTATATACCCAATATATATGAGGAGATTAATGTCTTTCTCAATAAATTTGGATGGTTGGAGTGATTTTTATTCTTCTTCCTTGGTAGATTCCTCATCAGTAGACCATTCTTCAATTTCAAACCAATCAGGGATCTTTCAAAACTTGGGCTCTATCTTTGGATTTTCATCCTCACCGATGTCTATGGGTGAGGAGGCTATAGTTATCTTTTTTTTTTAAATATTTGAGATATCCTAAGAAGAGATCTCCTTCTTAATGATATAGTGGGTTTCTTTTATTCATTTTTCATCTTCCTTTTAGGAGGGGTGGTTGATGGAACTTGTTCCTCTTATGCAGTAGTTGATGGAAGAACTTCCTCTTATCTTAAAAGAGCCATGGTGGAAGAATCAATATTTGGTGAGGAGATAGTGGGAGAAGGAATATGCTACTATGGACTTCCCTTCTCTATGTCAAAAGGAGGTAGGACTATTTTTCTTCTCTTTTTTCTACCCGTAGTAATTTTAGATGGACCCTCAATAGTTATAGGTTAGCCAGTATCACTAGTGTCTGCAACATCTTCTTGTACAATATATTGGACCTAATCTTCAGGGGATTCTTCCTCATTATTACCTTCTTCTTATTGAGGTTCATTATTTCCTAGGGATAAAAATTATTCCCAACTTAAATCAGGTCTAATAGAGTTTATTCATTTTTAGTTATCAACCATTCTAGGCAATGATGGGATAAGGCTTTTTCAATACCCTTCTGGTACTCTTTGGACATCTTTTTTAGAATGTTTCATAGGTGATTTGGGACATTAATGGTTCTATCATACCTTAAATAATTCAAAAATTTAAATTGAAGAGTATAAATTAGGGAATATTTTCATTCATAGGTCATATATCTGATGATGTATGAGGCTATATCCCTCTAGGCTACAAGTAAGTTGAGTCTCTCCACACCACCTTTTTTTAGTACTAGTCTTTCATCTTCTTGACAAAATTGATGTCTAGATTTTTAACCATTGGGTTTATCTTACCAGTTCTCTCCTATACTTGGTAGCCCAATTGCCTAGATCACTATTTCTTTAGTGACTAGGAATGTGATTTCATGTACAGTAGCTTGGTCTCCAATAAAAGATCCTACAAATTCCCTAGAAAAGAGTTCAATAAAATACTACAATTTCTCAAAATAAGTGGTCCAATCAACTCTATTGAAAATAGCCCAGATCGCTTGGTGTCCCTGAAGTTGCCTATGTTTCGTAGGTTCTCTCCTCATAATTGATGCTCCCATTCTACTAAGTTTAGCTTTTCTATCAATTAGTTCAACCAATAATTGGTAACACACTTTTTTTGGCTTATAAAAATCTATCTATAGAAGAATAGGTTTTATTCAACAATTGCAATTTGTGATTGTAGGTTGTAGGGTTGCAGGTTATAGTATGCTTTAGCTTTGCATGAATGGTTATAATTTTAAGGGAAAGCAATGAAATTGATTATTTTCCCTATAGGGTATTATGGATTCATTATGACATCTAATCCCACACATATGGATATCGTAAGGCATGGTATTCTCACCCATAACATCCTCCTCCCATGTGAACCATCACATATCCTCAAGTGATTTGGAGTGAATAGGATAGAAGGGATAGAATGGGGTCATAATTATAGATACAATTATGGATTGGGACTTCATCGTTTGGGTTTAAGTGTGAATTGATGGGTATTAATTAATAATTTATTTCATGATTCAATATTCCTTTCAATATCATACATGTTATATTAAAATAATGAATATTTTTTAATGATCAAAATATACAATGTACCTTTTTAACAGTTTACCTAGGGTTATGCCAAGTATTTGCATGTGAGTGATTGATAGAATACAATTATTGTGCTTGTAATTGTAACTAGACTGAAGTGGGCCCCTTTTGATTAATTATGAGATCATAGGATGGTAAGATTCTATGATTCCCTTAGCATTCTTGCATGTGATTCATGACAACCTGCATGGAATTGGAACATGGGTCTTAGACTTGGATGAGAGATTATTGATCTCCTACCATAAGGTGGTTATTATAGAGTTGGGTGATCCAATTCAAATGTTACATGAACATGGAGACGGTAGCTGAAGGTATTATTGCTTTATGATCTTCCTCTACATGAACCTACATGATTTACCTCTATTTTATCTTACTACTTATGGATTCTACCTAGTGACTTTCCCTTATTATTCAAGGGTAAGCTTGAGTAAGATTTTGAATTTTCTACTCTAATCCTCCTTTATTCCTCCTCTAGGTGGTTTGGTGTCTTCCTTGTATGCTCAAAATCTCATATCTAAGGCCATAGCCTAGAGTTTGGGAAGAACTATCCTTCATGCACTTAGAATGATGTTAGGGTATGTCTGTAGCAACCAGAGATGGTGCTCATAACAACTACAAGGTTGTACCTAGCTATGGGGGAAGTGTCTGTAGCAGCTATAGAAGAGTCTGTAGTAACTAAAGGAGGTGCCTATAGAAGCTACAAAAGATCCCATAACAACTAAAGGAGGTACCTACAGTAGCTACAAAATAGCCCTTAGCAACTAGAAGAAGATGAATAGTTTACTCCAATGATTATTTATTTTTTATTGTTATTTTTACTCCTAAATAGCCAACAAGTTGGTTTTCTATTTAGGCCTATTTTATAGTTTTGGGTAGTCAATAGGCTAGTTTTCTACCTAGAAACTGCCAATAATACCCAAAAAGGGTTTTCATTATTTTTTTTTAATCTAATTTTTATCTATAGTAGAATGTTTATTTTGAGTCTTTGCCATGTCAGAAAAGAGGGTGACTAGTCAAAGACCAAGTGAAGGTCTCAGTCTTCATGCTAGATGAGGCCTAAGATGTCTTCCTCTCCTTCATCTATGTGTTGGTTGGTTCTAACTTTGTCTGGTGAGACATCATGCTGATCTAGTACATCATTGTAACTATTTTTTAATTGCATGTGTATGTTCTTGAAAAACTCTTCTTGAGTAGGTGGATTTTTGTACAACTTTCATCTGTGGCTATTGACTAGTAGACAAAATCTTATTGGATTAATGGTTTGAAGTTGCAATGTTCCATTGTCATAAACATGCTCAATCTCAAATGGACCAAGCCATCTGGTCTAGAGTTTGCCCTTGTGATCCTTATATTTTGAATTAAAAAAGGGCCCAATCTCCTAAATTAAATTTCTTAGTCTTAATGTACTTGTCATGCTAGCTAATCCATTAGTGTTGTACAAGTTCTATGGTCTATAATGCCTATTGTCTATATTAATTTAAGGCATTCAATTGCATAAGTCTTTCTTTTTGTGCTTCAGATATATCCATCCTAAGTGCTAGTGTAGTCTGTAAGGTCTTCTACTCAAATTCTATTAGCAAGACAAGTTTCTTCCCATAGACAAACTCATACGAGGTGAAGCCTATAGTAGTCTTCCATGTGATTTGGTAAGTTCAAACAGCTTCAAGAAGTCTAGCCTATGAAACCTTATGGGACATTCTAATAGTCTTGGTCAAAATATTTTATATCTTCCTATTGGTGACTTCTACCTATCCATTGGATTGTGGATGATATGGAGTTGATTTCTTATATCTAATCTTGTATTCTTGGACCAAAGTAGTAATTAAACTAGCAATAAATTAAGATCCTTGATTAGTGACTATTTCTCATGGCACATCATATCTTATGAATATTTTTTCTTAGAGGTAAGCTGTCACCTTCTCATCCCTAATGTGTGCAAGAGCCTTGACTTCCACATATTTAGTGACATAGTTAGTACATAAAAGGATGTACTCTTTATTGTTGTATTTTTTATCAAAAGGTCCTATAAAGTCTAGGCCCCATTTTTCAAATTTTTCAAGAACCATTTGAGGCTACAAAGGCATCTCATCTGAACATGTAGGTCTCCCCATATACTGACATTTATCACAATGAGCAGTATACCTTATTGCATTTTTATAGAGTGAGGGCCAATAATATATTGTATTCAATATTTGTACTATTATACGCTTGGCTACAAAGTGCCCTCCATAAGTTTCATCATGGTAGGATTTGAGGATATCTAAAACTTCATCTTCTCTAAGACATCTTCTGATGATGGAGTCAGGCCCAATTTAGAAAAGAAATCTGGACAACCATGAATACCTACCACTTTTCTGAGTCAAAGCTCTTCTTTGTTTATGAAAGAAGTATTGTGGGAGTAACCTTGTGGCAAGGTAGTTAGTAATATCAACATACTAAGGTGTGGTGAGGGCGAGGGAGAATAGGTGCTCATCTAGAAATGAATCATCCACTATGGTATCTTCTTTAGGAGATTATAGGCATGATAAGAGATCAACCACAATGTTGTCTTTACCAAGTTTATCTATAATGGTGATATAAAATTATTATAATAAGAGTAGCCACCTTATCACATTAGATAGGATAGCTATTTTGTTCACAAGGTACCGAATGGCTACATGGTTTGTATAAACAAATACTTGATACCCTGTGATGTAGTGATGGAACTTGTTGATAACATAGACTACTACCAAGAACTCTTTTTCAATAATTGTGTAGTTTAATTATACTACCTATAGGTTCTTGCTTATAAAATATATAACATAATTGAGTGTTCCCTATTTTTGACCTAGCACAGCTCCTAAGATAATATTTGAAGCATCTATGTAAATATGGAAGGGAAACTTCCAATCAGAACAATGCAAAATAGGGGTGATGGTCAATTATTTGAAGGCTATATCACAGGTAGGAGTCCAAATGAATTTAGATTCTTTATTCAAGAGAGTGAAAAATGGCACTGCTACTTTGCTAAAATTATTGATAAATCTCATGTAGTAACCAACATATCCTAAAAAACTCCTAACATCTTTCTATTTCTGAGGAATAGGGATATTTTTTATGATGTTTATTTGTTTAGGGTCAACATTAATTCTTTCAAAAGATACATAGTGTCCTAAGACACTATCTTCTATCATAAGCATGTAGCATTTATTATGACTTATAGACAAATGGTGCTCTTGAAAATGTTGTAGCACTTTCTCCAAGTTGTTCAGGCACTCATCAAATATTTTTCCATAAACAGTGAAGTCATCCATTTAAATTTCTACACATTCATTTGTCATATCTATAAAGATACTCAAGATATCCCTTTGAAATCTTATAGGAGTGTTCCAAAACCCAAAAGGTAATACAACATAAGCATAATTACCCCAGGGATAAGTGAAGGTGGTCTTCTCCTAGTCCTCAAAAGCAATGTTAATCTGGTTATAACCACTAAAACCATCTAGAAAGGTAAAATATTTCTTCTTTGTTAGTGTGTCCAACACTTGATCAATGAAGGGCAGAGGAAAATGATCCTTTTTAGTTTTTGTATTAAGTTCCTTGTAATCTATGCATACATGTCATTCTCCATTTTTCTTTGGTATAATTACCAATGGTGAAACCCATTCACTATCTAAGATGGGGTATATAAATATAGTGATCAGTAGTTTTTGCAATTATACTTTGACTATTTCTCTAAGAGTTGGATTCATCCTATGTTGTGGATATTTTATTGGTTGGCACTCTTCTTTGATATATATATGATGTGTTCATGTTTCTAGGCTAATTCCATGCATGTCCTCATAATCCCATGCAAAATCATGTTGGTTTTCATGCAACATGTTGACTAGGCACTTTTCCTCATTTGACTCCAACTTGTTATTAATAAGCAATGTTTTTCTTGAAGAAAATTCAATTTATTATGAGAGTGATTTCATCATTTCTATATTGATAATAGATCTAGTTTTATTGTAGCTATGAGGCAACAACTGGTGGAATATGTTTTATACAGATACATCAGATTTATTTGTTTTTTAGAAGTTGGAAAATGGGCACTCAATACATTACATGTGGCTGAGATATATTGATTGAGTTTGGTATTTATTCTAGAGAATGTTGGATATAATTGTATCATCTTCCTAATTATTCAAAGTGCATGCATGGTCTATGGTAAATATAAGAATCCAGGGAAGCTACTCTACCTCATCTTTGTCAACCCATAACATATGCTTTGGTGCTAAGGCTAGCTATGATGGAGGATAGAGAACCAACTTCTTAGTGTGGTTACCATTATAGATCAACATGTCACCTAATATATAGCTAATTAAGTCATTAGTTATGGTAATCCAAGGACATCCTAAGATAAGAGGATATCCACTCAAATTAGACTTAGGCTATAGCATAATGAAATATCTAAGATACTCTCAAGAATTTATAGTAATGACAAGATATTCAATAATTCCTTCTAGTCTAACTATAGACCTATTAGCCATTTGTAGCATTATAGATGTGGGATGAATATTATTCAATTGTAGTTTATACATAGTTTCAATTATTATTATATTTATTTCAGCCCCCAAGTCTATCAATATTTTGGATAACTATTGATCATGGATCTCAACTATTACTACTAGGCATCTGAGATATCAATATTTATTTGGTAGGGTGTTTCCTATCATAAGGTCTACCAGCTAGCCAATCACATGCACTATATTGGGATCCTTCTTCTTCCTTTTAAATTTACATAGACACAAGTCTCTAACATCTTTAGAATATATGGGCACATCATTGATGTCTTGGAAGAGGGGAATTTTAACATAGATATTTTTGAGTTGTCCTATAAAATCAAATTTAGGTTCAATTGCATGGCATTGAAGGGTAAGACATTCTAGAAATGGTGGGGTTATTTTAGCAATAGCTTTATTTACTAGTTCAAAGAGTTCTTCTGGTGATGAAGGTGGGTTAGCATGATATTTTGGAGTTTCTTGATTTGAATCCATTATTATGGGTAGAGTTGGAAGTGGTATAAATTTATTTAAATGTAGGTGAACTTTAGTGATGTTCACCACATATGTCAGGTACTAGACAAGTTCAATACTGAAGGTTGGTTGAACTAGATTATTTACAAAGTTATACATGGGTTGGGTAGGAAGTTGATTAGGCTTGGGTATAACTTCTATATTGGGCATAAGAGTAGGAGGTTGTTGTTACTACTATAGAGGGAATGATCCTTGATGATTTCCCTAGGGCTGATTGGATCTCCATGGTTGGTACCACTAGTTTGTGAATGGTGGGCCTTGAGGTGGTTGCCAAGCTTGTGTCCAAAGTGGGGATGCATTTTGTAGAGGTTACCAATAGGTAGTGGGGTAGCTTGTCTGAGGTGGCTAGTAGCTAAAATTAGGAGGGGGGATGTCTTTGGTGGAGGTTGCCAAGAGGTGGTAGGGTAGCTTGTTTAAGGTGGTTGTCAGCGAGAATTAGGAGGTGGAACATTTATCCATGGATTAGTCTTATTGGGAGTAGTATTTGTAAGTTATGAGTTAAAGTAGGTAGAATTTACAAAAGGTGGATTTTTTCCCATACTTGGATAAGATGGTTGTTGAACCCATGGCTTTCTTTGTGAAACATAGAAATTCTGGTCTCCATCTCGTCCTATAGCATGCAACTTGACTATTTTTGGTTTTTTAGCTATGATGTTAGCTACTTTAGCTTGAACCTTATGACACTGACAATCTATCTTCTTCCTTTTACAATCTGGATAATAGATGATCAAGGCTTCATCCAAGGTTGTTTGATTTTGACTTGAGTGCAGGATATCTTGTTGGATGGCCAAATGACTAATGATATCCTATTTCATGTCTTGTAACAAATTACTAACTTCAAATTTTGATAGGTCATTTGTAGCTACTAGTGGAAACTTGTTGCCCCTGACTTTATTTATGGTAGACCTAGAATAATTCTTGCTCAAATCCTTGATGTTTATAAATGGAAAATGAAAGATATCTCCCCCACTCATAAGGTCCAAGAATTTAGATAGTCTTCTCGAACTTCTTTCAAAAAGATGAGTTTTAGAGGTTCTTCTCCTAGTGCACTTTTCTTGAATTTCTATACATTGAACATGAACCATTCAACATAGTCTTCCAAAGATTCATCCCCTTCTTGAGTCATCTTAAATATGCTATTTCTTCTGTAACTTCTTCCTCATCCATATTTCTTATACTTAGCCAAAAATTTCTTTTTCATATCCTCCCAAGTGAGGACTAAATTATTATCTAATCCCATGAACCAACAAAGTGTTGAGTCCTTGAGGGTGGTTGATAAAATTTTGATTTTTGTGCATCCTGCCTATAGTCATATATTTTATAGAGGCTATAAAATTTTAATAAAAAAATGTCTAGGTCTTTTGAGAATGTACCTCTAAAATTTGGCAAAGTTGAGAGTAGGATATTTTTCATTTGTGTTATGTCTGTAACATATGGAATAATAAATTCAAAAGTAATTATGTCTGGAGTCTCGTTGTTATCCACAAAGTCTCCTTCTCTGTTCATGATGGTTTTTCTTGTGATATGGATACCAAAGGTACTCAGGATCACGTCTTAAAATTCTATATTAGTCCCTTTATCAATATGATAGTAAATGTTTATCTTCTACTCTATAATTTTTTTTCCTAATAATAAATCTGAAGATTCTATTGAGCTTTCTTGGATTTGTTCAAGAAATTATTGATAGAGTACTATTCTGATGCTACTTTTTGGAGTGTTTCATTCATGAAGTTATTCTCCTTCATTTATCCTTACTAACTTAGCTAATGTTTCCTCTAATTTTATTTCCTTTTTCAAATCTAATAGTAATTCTATAAGTTGATTCCTTCAGTTTGTAGTGTTTCCTTCTTTAAGATCCCTCTAGCTTATGGTATATTTTTAAATAATATTCTTAGTTGCTGTAGGTACTTGCAGTTCTTTCCTAGTAGCAACTTGTGGCTTGTTTGGTAGGAATCTCCCTTGAAAATCTCTTTCTCTTTGCATAAACATTGTGCTACACCTTTTAGCTATCTTGTTTCTTCCTACATAGGATTAGTGTCTTTTTTTTTTAGTGTTCCAAGGGGTTGTTTCAAAATAAGCAAAAAGTACAATAAAGGAGTGCAAAAATCAAAATAACTGGAATTAAAATTTTACTTCTAAAAAATAGTAAATGTATCTACTGAAAGTAGGAAAATTACTCTAGGAAGTAGAAAATGAAAGTAGAAAAATTATCCTAGAAAATAGGAAATGAAAGTAAGAAAATTATCCTATAAAATAGGAAATGAAAGCAAGAAATTTATCTTAAAAAATATAAAATTAAAGGCACACTTTGTATAAAATAAATCACTCTTACAGGAAATAATTCCTAAAAACATGAACTAAATAAATTACAATATTACAAAGAGGCATTCAAAGCTATGCACCATTTAATTCCAAAAACTTAGACATCTGACATAAAACATCATTGTGCCCTCACTCAACTTGCCCAGCTAGAACATTATGTCTAGGAACTTAGACATCTGGCATAAGACATCATAGTGTCCTCACTCAACTTTCCTAGCTGGGTAGAATAGTGCATTAACCAATCTTAAAAAAATAATTATTGATTTTAGAAATAAATAATTGACACCCTCCCTGATAATGATGCCAAAATGTTGTGTAGACTAGTTACCCAATGAATACCATTTTTTGAGTTTGATTAATGTTAATTATCAACCTAGGGTACGTACTCTTTTTTAAGATGTCATCACTATATATGCATTATTTATTCATAAATTATCTTTATTTACTAGTTTTAATACAATGAACTTATTTTGAATTTACCAGATAGTTATAATATCAAACTATTCTGATAGAAATATAAAAATACTTCACACTTATAAATCACACATGCATCACACTTTATACAATTAGATTAATAATGAAACATACTTACACACTCTTAACTAAGGAGGGTTAGGATCTTCACTATAAATCCTTCTGAAGGGGCCCTTATGAGTTCAAAATTGAGTTCTAATCCTTCTCTGAGAGATTTGTAAAAGATTATTATAGAATCAAATTTCTTATTACTCAAATCTGTAGTAATTAAATACTATTATAGAGGATTACAATGCAATGACTTCTATAGTTATACTAACTATCCAATCTTCAATTTCAACTCACTATCTCCTAATCTAATCTAAGTTATGCCATCAAATATATAAGGTAGTTTATTAACTTCTAACCAAAAACACCAAACTAGAAAAAATATAAATACTTTAAAAACTATCCCAGTCAACCTTCAAGTGATTAGTAACTAAAGTTACTTATTTTATGCTTGACTAAGTTAAGGACAAGGTATACTATTTTGCTATTTTATTTCTTTTTGTCTCCTTCCCATTTGCCTTATCTTTCTCATATTTGGTAGCATATCTAAATTTACTTGTATGTTGGGAGTCTGTATAATAGATATGGTCCTTTTCAATCATCTATTCAGTTTCTAAGATAGTTGAATGTGTCCTTAAGATCTGATCATAAAAATAACTCTATTTTGTATAGTATTTGTGGGAAACCTGTAGGTGAAGCCTATAGTTGCTACGAACACTCTGTAGTGTCTATGGGAAACCTATAGGTAAAGCCTAAAATTGTTCAAGAAACCTATAGTGGCTATGGGTAGCCTATAGGTAGAGCCTACAGTTGTTATGAGTAACTTATAGTCATTATGGGTAGCCTATAGGTGGAGCATATGGTTGTTGTAAGTAGCCTGTAGGTGTTGTGCTCAAATGAGATATTGGAGCCTTATGTTATCCTTCAAATGCTTTTTAAATAAAGTTATACAAGTATAATCTAATCAAGGAAAAAACATCAATAATTCATAACACAACACACACACACACACACACACACACACACACACACACACACACACACACACACACACACACACACACACACACACACATCAATGCACATGCAAAATCACAAATTCATTCATCAATTTGTATGAGTCATGGATGGTTATGGGTATTTACATAAAAAATATATATACTAGGTATGGATGAGGCTAAAAAATAGAGCAATTGGTGGCTTCATTAGCACACTCCTCTAGAGTTTTTCTTATTTTCATCCATCTTTTCCTCACCCTGATCCCCTTTTACCAGTTGATTATACTAGGTCGACTAAGTCAACCCTATATAGTTTTCAACCTCTGATTACTATACAGGGTTAACTGGGTTGACCTTGTACTATTTAGGGTATTTTTAATTTAAGTTTCATCAGCCCTTTGACTGACCTAGCTCAGGACCTAGTGATTTATCTCTTGAAAACATACATGGTCGACTAGGTTGACCCTATATAGATAACATATTTAGAAGGATTTAGGGTGAGATCCACCTATAAATACAAAATAATTTCATCATTATTTAAATATACAATAAATATTTATTATTCTCTCATAGTTATTTACAATCTTCTCTTCCACCATTCTACTTGAATATTCTTAGCTTAGGGTTTCTACTTGGAGAATCTAGTCTTATATGTAAGTCTTGGATGCTTTGGCCTTCATTATTTATCCTTAAAACCCACAATAATATAAATCCCCTTTGGCCAAGGGAGAGATTGAGTCTTGATGGGTTCACATTTAGGTAAGTATATTCTAACTTTTTTCTCTTCTCTTTTGTAGATAGAAGTAGCATAAGTATTGACTCGAATAATATTACTCTCCATATCCCATGTATTAGGGTCTTAATCATAATTAGCTTAATTGATATTCTCTTATACATGTTTTGATCACTTTACTAACCCCCACTTTATGTCACATGCTTTGGTATTTTTTTATTAGAATAGAGTGAACATTAAACCTATGACTCTTTTAGGTTTGTTTCATGATTGTGTTAGACTGTAGGATTTGGAATCCTTGTTAACATGGTGTATTATGATAAGTGATCCCATAATCAAGTCTGGTGGATCCCCATATTGGTCATGCTCCTACTTAACAAATGTATTCTCAATCAGAAGTGTAGGTATGCTCTATCTTCTCTAAGCCAAGATTGATTTATAGACATGATGCATTTCTAATTACATACAGGAATCCATGTTTGTTGGTTCATCTATGTGCCATCCTAGGTCAAGGAAATATTACCAAAATAGTTTTATTAATTTGGTATGATTATCAACAATCTTGTTTGATTGGTACTTGGTTTAGAATTAATGGAAATGGTGTTAATATGATCTCCTTCAATATGGCCTACAAATGCATTGTAGTCATGTGTAACTACATGGTAGGTCTATTGGTTATTACCATTTTGACCTTGGTTTTGTCCATTATTTTGACATTATTAGTTATATTTATTTTGTTGGTTTGGCCTTATTTGTTGATACTATTATTTTTGATGTTGTACTGGTCACTATTGTGGTTATTATTTTTGTTGGTTGTTATGTTGAGGAAAAAGATTATATTAAATGTCAAGGCTCTGATTGGAGGTGGAAGCTCCATAATCTAATGTGATCTATCCATTTTCCAACATATTATGAATTACATGTATAATTTAAACACAATTCTATAAATTATGGATATTTACCTTATAAAAATCATAGATTTGTTCTAGCCTGTACTAGTCTAGCATGTTAGTTCCTTCACAAAATTGCTCTTTTGGAACAGGCCACCTAATCAAGTTAAATTCTATGAGCTTATGAAAAACTGATTCTATAGGATCTCCAAGGTCAGTAAAAGCATGATGAGTAGGCATGTTTCTCCTTGGAGGAGGGTTTTGAAAAGGAATTGGTTGTTCCATTCATTTCACTAATCAAGGTTGTTATGCTTGTTGCATGTTCTGCAACTACTAAAAAAGTTATTGGTTAGGAGTAAGCTGGAAAGGTAGCATAGGCTGAGTAGATGGTGATTATAATATTTGGATATGTTGTGACTAAGTTACTCCATTTCCTACAACATTCTTATTGTGACTGAATTTCTTGGGTCTATCACTATTAGTGGCATGTGCTAGTTACAATGCTTGCATTTGGAATAGATGTGGATTTTGGCCACTATTCTAGTTTTTGTTTTTGCCATTGTTCTAATTGGATGAGGTTAGTTTAATTATCCCTTTATTAATAAGGGTTCATTAAATCACCAAACCTTTATCAATGATTTATTTGAATGTATATGCACACTATAACTCTAGATAGTAAGATATCTCATTGTGAAGTTTTTTGGTGAACATAGTGGCTAGTTGTATGTCTAGTAGACTATGGGTAAATCAGCTTGTAAGGGGTCTCCATCACTATAGATAGCTTGTGTTTTGAGTGTTGATGCCTTTGGGGCTATCACATGGCCATGGGGATATGTTTTTGGGGCCTAGAGAGCTCCACAAATCTGGGGAGTGTATTTTTCCCCACTTCACCTTTTATGGAACATTGATCCACATGTGAGTGGAATATTCCTTATATTTTTAATTTATATGTATTTCATGTTTTATGAAGTTAGTTTTTAGATGCCTATTTTTCATGTTGACTTAGTTGATCTTAGGGAGTTAGTTGTTTATTAAAAAATGGAATGACTTACTTGTTTCAAGGAGTTGGTTGTGATCACATATCTTTAGAAAATGTGATTTTTGGAAGAGGAGAGATAAATATGGCAAGTTCCTCCTTAGGTGGGATTATGGATGAGCTTGTTTAGGTGGAGGAGAGTTGTCACATGGTGGATAATTATTTTCTTGGATAATCATTACATAATTCTCCTTATTTGGTGGATTTTCCTTCATTTTATATATATACAGGTGTGATGTGACCTTTAGATGTTGATGAATTTATTTGTAGGGTGTAGATTTTGAGAGATAGAGTCAAAGTGTAGATGTTTTGCAAAGTGTAAGTGTTTATTTTCAAGGTGTGTTATAATAGCTTGTGAGATACAGTATTGTGCAGGTGTAAGTGAAAGTGTAGCATTTCATAAGTGCAACATTTTATACAAGAGATATTATATCTTTGTGAGAGTTCATTGTAATCTTATTTTTTATTATAATTTTTATTGTGGACTTTCTTGGTGGTTGTAGCCCACATTGAGTGAACCACGATAGATATATGATATGTGTGATTTCTATTTTGTTATCTCTATTTATTCTTTCATATTAACTATGATTTGAATAATTATTTTTTTGATGCATGTTAGTGCATAATTTAGATCTGATTTCACATTTTAATCTGGTTTAAAGTTTTTAATTCCTAAGAACTAGTATCATACCTTTGGCTATAAATCATAGGAAAGGGTTATTAGCTTGAGTGGGAGATATGGGAGAAGAAATCATATACAGGGTTGATAATTTTGATGGTAAGAATTATGGTTTATGTAAAATATATATGTAAGATTACTTGTATTAGAAGGATCTTCATCTCCCCTTGGAGGGGAAAGCAGAATAACCTATAAGTATGAGTGAAGTGGATTGGTCATTACTTGATAGGAAGGCATTGGGATCCATACGGTTATGTCTTGCATATTATATTGCCTTTAAAATTTATGATGAGAAAACTACAAAGCATCTCATGGATAAAATTGGGAAGTTGTATGAGAGACCCTTTGCTTCTAATAAAAATTTGCTTATGAAAAGATTGTTTAACATGAAAATGTCCAAGAATGGTTCAATTGTTAATCATCTAAATGATTTCAATACAGTTTTAAGTATGTTCACTTATATTATAATTAAGTTTGATGATGAAGTTAGAGCATTATTGTTTTTGTGTTTTTTTCTTGATAGTTGGGATAGTTTGGTTATGGTTGTGAGTAATGCAGTCTTTGCCAAGGAAAGCTCAAATTTTGAGGATGTTGTAAGTGTGATTCTCAGCAAGGAAATGTGAAGGAAAAGCACTAGTGAATCATCTTCAGGTAATGCTTTGTATATTTATACTAGAGGGAGGAAAAATGACAAGAGCAAAGGAAACCATAGAAATTCAAAGGGTAGATCTAAATCCAGATCTAGATCCAAGATGATATGCTAAAATTGTGGGAAGAGTGGACACTCAATTAAGGATTTTTGGTCACTTAAAGATAAGAATGCCAATAAGGAGGAAATGAATGAGGTAAATGTGAAATCAGGTAAATCATGTCAGGATGCCATAATTCTTTCTATGGCTAGTTTTTCTAAGTCTTAGGTATTAGATTCAGGGGATTCTTTTCATGTCACCCCACAGGCATTATTTTACTGATTATGTTCAAGAGAATTTAAGACATGTTTATCTTAGTGATGATGAACCATGTGAGATAGTATGGAAAGGTTGTGTTTAAGTAAAAATATATAATGGGAATATGTGGCTACTTAAGGATGTCAGACATGTGCCTATGTTGAGATGGTATTTGGTTTCAGTAGGGCAATTGGGTAGTGAGTGTTATTTGATAATATTTACTACAAGTTCTTGGAAAGTTACCAAAGGTTATATTATGATTTTGAGAGGTAAGAAAATTGGTACTTTATATTTGACTAGTAGTGTTGATTCTTGTGATTTAGTTGTTATAGATGTAAATAAAACTATGTGACACTACAAGCTCAGTCATATGAGCCATAAGGGCATTCTGTGTACAAGAAATAGAAGTGGGTTAAGTTCCTAAAAGTTGGACCCACAAATAAATTACAAGTTGGAGTTGGTACATTTGGATGTATGGGGACCAACTCGGGTATCTTCTATTGGTGGCTCTAATTATTATGCCACTTTTATTGATGATGTAACTACGAAATTTTGGGTTTATTACATTAAAAAAAAAACTAATGTATTTAACACTTTTAATGAGTGGATAGCCTTGATTGAGAATGAAACATGTCTCAAGTTAAAATGTCTCAAATTAGATAATGGAGGTGAGTATTGTAGTAATGTTTTCTTTAATTATTATTATAATAATGGAATCCATAGGCAAAGGATGGTTCTGGAACTTCACAATAAAATAGGGTATCTGAAAGGATGTACAGAGCAATAATGGAACTTACTAGGAGCATGAAGTTACATGTAGGGTTGCCTTTATAGTTTTGGGTAGAAGTAGTTAACATGATAGTATATCTAATTAATAGAGGACCTTCTATGCCTTTGAATGGAGGCATTCCTGAACAATCTTGGTCTGGTATGAATTTTGATTATTATTTTCCTAGAGTCTTTGGATGTGAGGCTTTTGATCTCATTAATAAAGAGGATAAGACCAAGTTAGAGGAAAAATTAGAGAGATGCACATTTGTTGTTTATGGTGAGGATGACTTTGGTTTCCATTTATGGAGCATTAAAGATAAGAAAATATTTTGGTCTAGAGATGTAACCCTTAATGAAAAAGTCATGTATAAGAATTAGTTACAGGAACAAGAATAGGAACAGAAAGAGTACACAATATTGGATGACATTGTGGATGGCAAAGTATCCAATGATTCAGTTCAAGAATCTTATGCATAAGGACCCCAAACTCTTATGGTAAGATATTTTAGGGTAAGAAGAGAACCTGAATGTTTTTCTCCTTTGAGTTATTTGTTATTCACTGATAATGGAGAACTAGAATATTAAGATGAAGCAATGCAGGTAGATGCCAGGAAGAAGTGGGACCAAGCCATGGATGAGGAGCATAGATCTCTCATGGATAACTAAACATTAGATTTAGTAAGGATACCCAAGGGAAAGAGTGCATTTCCAAATAAGTGAATCTTCAGAATAAAACAAGCGGATGAAAGGAGAAAAAGGTATAAGGCCAGGATGGTGGTCAAGGGGTTTACACAAAACTCAGGAATTGATTTTGATGATATTTTATCTCTTGTTATAAAAATGACTTCTATTAGGACTATTCTTGGTTTAGTTGTAGTTGATAATTTGCATTTAGAATAGTTATATGTGAAAACTACTTTTCTTCATGGTGATTTGGATGAAGAGTTGTATATGAAGCAATGACAGGGATATGAGGTCAAAGGGAAAGAGAACTATGTGTATAGACTAAAGAAGAGCTTATATGGCTTGAAAAAACCTCCATGATAATGATATAATAAATTTAATTGTTTTATATTGGAAGAAAAATATCAAAGGTGTAATTCTGACCATTATCTATACATCAAAAATTTTGATGATGGTTCTTTTATTATTTTATGCTTTTATGTAGATGACATGTTAGTTGCAGGAAAGAACATACAACATATTCATATGCTCAAGAAATAACTTAGTGACTCCTTTTCTATGAAATATTTGGGTATTGCAAAGCAAATCCTTGGTATGAGGATTACTCATGATAGGAAGGAGAAGAATTTGATCTTATCCCAAATAGATTATGTGAAGAAAGTCTTGGAAAGGTTAAGCATGTTAGATGCTAAATCTATTGGTACTCATTTTGTAGGCCACTTTAGATTATTAAAGGAGAAGGGTCCTAAGATGGGAGTTGAAAATATTAAGATGTTCAAGGTACCTTACTCATTGGCAGTTGGTAGCTTGATGTATGCCATGGTTTATACTAGACCAGATATTTCCCAAGTAATGAGAGTTGTGAGTAGGTATATGAGTGATCCCGGTTATGAGCATTGGAAAACAATGAAATGGATTCTTTGGTATTTGAGAAGAACCGTAGATTTTTCATTATGTTATGGTGGATCAGATACCACTTTTCATGGTTATGTAGACTTGGATATGGTAGGGGATATTGATAGTAGGAGGAGTATAATAGAATATATATTTACTATTAGAGATACAGTGGTTAGTTAGATTTCTAGGATAGAGAAGATTGTGGCTTTGTCAACCATAAAGGCAAAGTATGTTTCCATCACAGAGGCTAGCAAGGAGATGATTTGGTTATAGTAGTTGTTTCAAGAGTTTTAGCATGAGTGAAAAGTTGGTAGACTACATAGTGATAGTCAAAGTACTATTCATTTGGCAAAGATCTCTACTTTTCACTCAAGGATGAAACACATTCAATTATGTTATCACTTCATTAGGATAGCACTAGAGGAAAACTTGGTGAAGTTGAAGAAGATTCATACTAGCCAAAATCCTATGGATATGATGATCAAGGTGGTCACATTAGACAAGTTGAGACTATGTTCAGATTTGGTTGGCCTTAGTGGTTATAGAATAGTGATAGATTTTATTTAGAAAAAATAGTCTCTAAGTGGGAGATTATTGTGTGTGGAGCCCTTTGGGGCTATCACATGACCATGGGGATATATTTTTGGGGCCTAGAGAGCTCCAAAAATGTGGGGAGTGCATTTTACCCCACTCTACCTTTTTTGGAACCTTGCTCCACATGTGAGTGGAATATTCTTCATATTTCTAATTTTTATGTATTTCATGTTTTATGAAGTTAGTTGTTAGATACATATTTTCCATGTTGACTTCCTTGATCTTAAGGAGTTAGTTGTTTA
Source organism: Torreya grandis (assembly GCA_037957365.1). Lineage (NCBI taxonomy): Eukaryota > Viridiplantae > Streptophyta > Pinopsida > Cupressales > Taxaceae > Torreya > Torreya grandis. Next base: position 196,216 of record JARHVA010009386.1, read on the forward strand.
TTGTAAAAAAGAATGACTTCCTTATTTCAAGGAGTTGGTTTTGATCACATGTCTTTGGAAAATGTTATTTTTGGAAGAGGAGAGATAAACATGGTGAGTTCCTCCTTAGCTGGGATTATGGATGAGCTTTATTAGGTGGAGGAGAGTTATCACATGGTGGATAATGCTTATCTTAGATAAGAATTATCAAATTCTCCTTGTTTGGTGGATTTTACTTCATTTGTTATATATGCAGGTGTGATGTGACCTTTAGAGGCTGATGAATTTATTTTTAGGGTGTGGCTTTTGAGACACAAAGTCAAAGTGTGGATGTTTTACAAAGTGCAGGTGTTTATTTATAGGGTGTGGTATATCAACTTGTGAGATACAATATTGTGTAGGTGCAAGTGAAATTTTAAAATTTTATATGTGCAACATTTTCTATAGGATATATTCTATATCTATGAGAGTTCATGTAATCTTGTTTTTTATTACAGTTTTTATTGAGGACTTTCTTGGTGGATGTAGCCCACATTGGGTGAACCATGGTAGATCTGTGTTATGTGTGATTACTATTTTTTTATCTCCATTTATTATTTCATATTAACTATGATTTTAGGAATTATTTCCATGATGAATTTTAGTACATAATTTAGATCTGATTTCACATTTAAATCTGGTTTAAACATTTTAATTCCTAGCATTGTGAAACTTTCACCTAGTTTCTATTTTGCTTGTGTTAAGTCTACTAATGAAATCTTATGCTCAAGATTATAAGAGAAGTGTTGCATGAATTTATCTAAATGATCATCAAAATTAGAAACTAAATTATTTGATAACTTTAGGAACCATTCCAAGTCTTGTCCAGCTAGACTTCTTGGAAACAACAAGTATATGTCATTATAGGCCACTGGTTGGCATGTGACAAAGAATTCCATCAGATGTGCTTTGGAATCACCCTTCCCATCATATTTTTTAAACTTTGGTGGCTCATACCCTAGAGAAAATAGTGTCTACAAGTACTACATGTTGAAATCATAAGAACACACATCATCCAACTTGAACTTTTTGACTTGTTTCCCAACTTGGATGGCAACAATTGTATCCTTCATTTGTTGTAGATCTAGTTCAAGAAAACATGTTGTAGCTATTGTTTAAGGAAAATTGTGGTAATATTGGTCCTAAGTGGATTAATTAGACTGAGGTATGATGGAGGTATTTTTTGGGGTATGTTGGATTGGCTAGGAAACAAACTATAAATATACATGTATAGATTAAGGTGCAATATTTGATTTGCACTTGTACTTGTGTACTATTATTGTTGGGATTGGATATGTAGGCCTGATGTTGGGATTATTGAGGTTGCAATGGTGGTATATGGTCATATTATGCCTTTTAAGGTTGAATAGGGACATGCTACTAACTAGTCTTACCTGGTTGATTAAGAGGGACTTGTGGCACATTTGGCATGAAAGGTAACTATTTTCTAGTAGGTACTTGAGGAATATTAGAACCTCTTTATTACATGAATCCCTATTGGTAAGTGGACACATGTTGGATATTTAGCATTTGTCACTGACTAATATTTATATATTGTTGGTTAGACATCATTTGGTTTTGCATTAGCATGTTAGTCTATTATAAAAGAGGTATGTTTACTAATACCTAGTGAGGTGGAACATTAGTTTCCCCTTGTTGAGGTCGAAAGATATTTTGCCTCTACTATATGGGTATACTAGATTTTTATTACTATTGTGGAATATACTAGTCACCTATTGGGAAGGAGTAGGATTCATCACATTTTATTATGGCATGACATTGGTCATAGGCTAACTACTTAATCCTTGTTGAGTGATAGAAAAAGCAGTTGGTTGAGGATTAGAGGTAGTTGGTTGAGGTTGGGAAGTAGAAACTCCTACTTCCTAAGCTTTTGAAACACTAATGGTGCTATTTAAAGGAATATTTTATTGTTGACTATGTGTTTGTGTGATAACACAACTTTGGTTTGGCTTGGATGCTACTTGTGTATTGTCCACTATGTTTTGCTCACCATTTTGTGTAGAAGTAGAAGACACTTTTTTTATAGTTGGGGTATTGAACATGTTTTTAACTAAATTTTTTTACATAAATAGGTCTAAACCCTAATTTTATTGATCATTAAAACTCCTGTTGAAGGATCTAAATCAATAAGAGGCATATTTATCATATTCATCTGATTAAAGTTATGCGCTAGGTCTCGATATGTCTGGTATGTTGTTTGTATTTAAATGAATTGGTCTTATATAAGGCCTCTTTATATGACAACCATATGTGGATCTTGATATGGTATTGAAACTATGGCATTAGGATCACTAGAATAGGCCTTATCATTATTTTTATAAGACATGTTATAAGGCCCTCTTGATAGATTTTGCAAATTATCATGCCCTACCTCATAGTTCAATGGAATTATACCATAATAAGATTATTTTTGTATGGTTTTTGTAATTTTAGGTATAGTAGACAAATATTGGGTTGTATGTTCTTGATCTTGCTCCATTTAAGGAGGTGTGTTAACCAAATAATTGGCCAACGGATCTTTACTTTGTTCCCATGTTTGAGTGTTATATGGTGGATAGGAATCTATCTCCCAAACAACCTCATCTCTATAAGGGTCTTGAACAAAGTCCTCTTGTGTGTTAACATTTACATATCCTAGATTTTACATAGTTACATTAAATGTATAGTGATCCATGGCCAAATAAAATGATAAATATTTCACAACAAGATGAATTAGAGTTTTGTAAACTCTAAAAAACTATGTTCAAAAAGACAAAGGGTTTAAATGTGATCTAGCTTGGTCTAAGGTGGAGTTGTGTCTCCAAAAACTCTGATGTAAATATTTGGTAGAAATAATATAACTTCAAATGTCTAACATTAAATTTTTTACATAAATAAGGTCAAGTAAAGTGACTTAAAAATAATATACCAACTCTAATGTCCAAACATGTTCCAAATAGGTCTAAACTTGGAAAGGGAAATGTTACTAGGTATTTAATCTAAATGTGGAGTCAAAATCTAGGCTTAAACAAGCTATGCTATAAATTTTGGCCAAACAGTGTCAAAAGCTAGGATTGAAACAAAGGATGATGATAATGATTAATCTAAAAAACTTGGAATAACTTGGTAAAGACTAGGTACTTGATTCTAGACATAAACATGATCTAATTAGTGAAAAACACTAAAAAAAAATCACTTTAAAGATGGGTTGGATTAACTTTTCCAAGTTTGGATTCAAACATTGATTGATTTCTATTTAGGCCTCAACATGCAGGGGATGATACATAGATATTTCTCTTTTGGGTTTCATAAACTTAAGTTAATCCATTAATAAAATTTGGAAACTTTATTATTTGTGCAATTTAAGGATGGGTTGATTCTATCAAACAAAGGAACCAATAATAAAGTTTCCAAATTTGAGTAATGGATTAACTTAAGTTTATGAAACCCAAAAGAGAAAGATTTGTGTATCATTCCCTACGTGTCGAGGCCTAAACAAAAATCAATCAATGTTTGAATCTAAACTTGGAAAAGTTAATCAAAGACTCAACTAAGGTAAAATAGGGTTTTGATGACCAACAAGCTAGGTGAATTTGAATAATGTGATTGTGATAAACAAAGATCTAACAAGGCTCAAATGATTTGATTTAAACAATGATAATTTGGACACAAGACAAAATAAGTATTTTGAAATAATTTGGGTAGTGTAATAGTGTTAACACTCCCAAAGGATGTGACAATGTTATTTTTTAAAAGACTTCAAAAGCACAATATTTGAAATGATTTGGGAAGCATAATGTTACCCATTTTGATCATGTGCTACTCACAATGTTTTGACACAAAATTTTGCTAAGTTAAATCAAGGTGTCAAATGAAAAACATAATGCCTCCTCAAATAATGGAATGATGTTGGACAAAAGACTTGTTCATGACATGGTTTAAATAAAAAAAAATAGTTCTAACACACCAAGCAATAAAATTACAAAAATACAACTAAGTATATAATCCTAAATCCTATCAAGATGTGGCAAAGTGAGGTTGACTAAAACCTACAAGTTTTTGACCATCTAGATTGATCCCATGTGTACACACTTTCACGTATGCACACAAGATAAGTAATATTTAATTGAGTCCATGTCAATCATCTTGTTATGAAAAGGTCTTGTATTTTTCACAACCAATACATCTGTCACTTGCTCAGTGTAGTGTGATGTCCATATCGATCATACATCTTGGGCTTAACCAACCACTAATAAAGATGGTTTAACTGCTCAAACCATCATCCTAGAGTGGTGATCCAAATTTTTATACCCCCCCATAGAGAGGGGTTAAAACACTATCAAGAGATGAAGCCCCAAGTCAATTCTTCCCTAAAGAACTTATGAGAGAAAATGATACCCCCTTTACAAGCCAAGATGCATGAAAATAAAAGACAAGTAGAAACATTAGGGTTGTTTATAAATCACCCAATACTATGAAAATTTTAGGGGATTTTTACGCAATGTTTCTTATACACCTTGGACTAGGCACTAAAATGCAATGGAAAGACACTTTTGATCTTGTAAGTTCCTTATAAGGGATGGGGGAGAGAATACACATGATATCCTTTTTGTGAAAATAACAAACAATAAATAGTTTGAAAACAATTTTGGAGTGATGGTTGATCTCAAGCACCAAATTTTAATTTGATGATTTATTCATTACTAGGCCCCTTGGCTTAAGTGCAAAAATTAAAAAGACTACATAAAACCAAATTAACCAAAAACATCTAGGTTCATTTTAAGCCCAAAGTCCAAGTGTTCTATATTTGCCTTAAGTTCATTTTTAAGCACCAATTAGAAATGTTCAAGACTTAGGATTCATTTTAATCACTAAAAATGAAATGTTTCTAAAGCTTAACCAATCCTAAATTCTTTTTAATCACCAATATCCAAATGTGCGAGATTTGACATGTTCATTTTAGACCCAAATTCAAATGTGCATGATTGGACTAAGTTCCTTTTAGAACCGAAATTGAAATGTGTGATTAGTCAAAAACATGTAATTTTATCTTCAAACCAATCTTTCAACCTAAAATTTTTATATTATAACCCCCTAATTAGAATCACTTTATTGGTTGAGAAAATGATGTTTGAATTTGAGATCTCAAGTTTTATTTTATTTTTCACATGGTGACCATCGACAGTCGAGTATAATCACCATCGATCAATAAAGACCATCGGTGAAGACCTATGGACCTGAAGGCAAAACCAAAAATGAAAAAATGCATTAGATTATACTTGGTTAGTGAAAATATCAATAAAACCTACAAGGTTAAGTCTAGTTAATAGATTTATATGATATTGAAACTTAGAAATCCACAAATGAGATAACAAAAAGAATCAAAATATAAGCTTTAGGTCAGTTTCTCCCATGTAACTTGACCATCAATGGTTATATAGAATTGTTGGTGGTTTGGTAGAATCATTGATAGTTAGGGACTAACCATCGGATGTTTCACCTGATCATCGATGATCACTATGTAAACCTGAGAATTTAACAAAAATGAAATCCAAAAAAAACAAGGTTAGAAAATTAATTTTAGAGAGATTAAAACATCCAAATGAAGATTTAAAAGTTTCATAATGATCTCCTTTCTATGTGGGTTGTGTTTGGTCCCACTAGGTATGCCATCTATGATCCAATAATTTGACTCAAGAGAGGAGGTTAGTATGGTGTTAGTTACAAAAAAAATGAAATCAACACAATAAACAAGCTAACATCTCTAGGCCTAGATCATGGGGGGATCTTAGTGAATAAACTAAATGAAGACACAACTAAAATGCAAACAAATGATAACTTTCCTTATCTTCCTTTGTTTCTCCAAGATGATGATTTTGTTGGCTTACTAGGATTATACTCAATAGGTATTCATCAATGTAGCTTGGCTATCTCCACCTCCTCTTGGCACCATGGTTTGCTTGATGGATTGGATTGATTTTGACATTATAACACTATGCATTTTCTTCATGAAATTCAATTCAACATTATAACTCTACTATGTTCCAAGGTCTCCAAATGAAGAGTTGTATGCTTGATTGTATAGGCTTGGAAATGACTTAGAATGGGTTAAATATTAACCTTAGTTGGCTTAGTTAACCTTAGTAGGGTTGAAAGGTGTCTAAAATCTCATGATTAGCATGAATAGGTGTGCTTTGAGATATTTTTCATTTCTACAAATCATAAAATGTCATGATTAGCTTTTAAGATGCTCTTTAGGATATTTATTAAATTTTCCTTTTTGATAATTAATTTATTTGCTCATGGATGAATTTAATTAACCTTTATTAGGGATTTGAACATTTGTGCAAGATTTTTATTTATTCAATGTGTATTTACCCAATTTAATTGATTTATGGGCCAACTTTATTTATTTGTATGGTTATGAAGCTAAATTTGAGACTCTTAAAAATTCTTAGGCTAGATTTTCAGAGGTTGGTAAGAATTCCTCTAAAGTTAGGTATAAATCCATTAGTGGCCAATTTTACATGTCTACATGAACAACCTCCTCTAAGGTGAAATATTTGGTGACAATAGTAACATGATAATAATACTATCGAGTAGGTTGATGACTCAAGAAATGAGCATAAATTTCAATGCACCCTTCGATGAGGGATTTAGATAGGTTTCATTCAACTACATGCCTATGAACCTATATATGAGCATCCATTAAGTCTAAGGTTTCATATTGAAGTACTAAAACCATAGAGAGGGGTGATATAGACTCTTAAGCACTTACATAACCTTGACAAACTCTAAAAATTCATGAATGGACTCATGAACTCCAATTCCCATATATAGGCATTGCACACAGGTTGACTATACATACAATCTGTACATGTGCTTCAAATTTTGAGATGATGTAATATTTTAGTAAGAAGTCTATAAACCTACTGAGAGATTATTATGGCTTATATGGTGAATGATAAAGTTGATATTGTCAAAATTCTAAAGGTGTCTAAGATTTAATAAGTGACTCTCTAACAACTTATGCATGGAAAATATATACCTATAGGCCCTAGACCTGTAGGTTCTCTTTTGGACTGAAATATAATTACCCTCCAAATAATAAAAAGCCAAAATAAGAAACCTAACTTCAATGTAAGCATTTGAGATGACATAAGCCATTAGAGAGCACCCATCCACTTGCAAGTCAAGAGATGGTCAAGGAGATAGGGTTTATAGGCCTAACATGCCTACACAAGTCTGTGCATTAAATTGAGAGAGCAAGAGTATGATAATATCATGTAATAACCAAGGAAAATTATGAATATATGATAAGTAACTCTCAATGAGCTTGGATACTATTTAAGTACCATGACAAAATTCAAGGTTAACATCTAACTCTCAATTCTCAAATCCTTTTCAATATAACCACTTTGAGAAGGTAACCTTGAATAATGCATATTGTGAAGTCATGAATGGATTAAGATTGATAAATAAGGGTGTTAGCCTCTTAATAATTATATAGAGTTTTTAAGTGTCAAAGAGTGTAAATTGAATACCTTGAATCTAAAATGCAATCAAAACTCTAAAAGAGCCACCTACAGCCATGGTGTAAGCATGTATGAGAGGTAAAGCATATGTAAGAAAAGTGTGGAATTTTGGAAACATGGAAGATTTTAAAAAGAGTTTTAGGTAATTAATACTATATCAATAATTAATTTATATTATCAATGACTTTGGGTGGAGACCTAAAGCCCCTTGAATGTAGTCAGATCATCCTCATAAACATCTACATGTTGTTAGGAAGAGGCATGGTGGTTTCAAGCCTGAATAAAAGATAGAGTGCATATGAAACATTATAATCTAACTCATGTGATGGTGAAATATCTAAAATAGTTTGAATATAATTTATCCTAAAGAAGGTACTAATCAATATGATCAAACAAACTCTCAAACCCCTACCTACATTGTCAGATTATAACCTACAGGTCTTCCTAGGTTCATAGAAGTTCCTTCTTATTTAGAGAGAGTTAAGTATAATAATAGGTCTGAGAGAGATAAAATAATTGATTAATGGTTTCATATTTTTATAAATACCTTATTTTTATCCTTATACCTAATAACAAAAGTGAAGAAGGTCAAAACCTTGTTTAGGCCTAATGAACTTAAGACCAAAAATAGGTAGACCTAAGAGAAGTCATGAGAAAAGAAGGTTTGGTGAGGTTGGATTAAAGGTTTGAAGATATTTTAAGGTATAAATTAAATTACATACTTTAAAGAATCATAAAAATAAGAAAAGTGCCAATTCGGTCTCAAAATCTCTTTGAACTCCCTTCATGCATGCCTATCATTCAAAGGGCATTTTTATCCCACCAGTTGTAACCTTACCCATGTGTATAGAGATAATTAGTTTTAAAGTATGGTATTTAGGTATTTAAACTCCATTATAGTGGCATAATTTTATGGTTTAGTTCCATCACCTTCATGAACAAAACTCAAGAGCTCAGACCCCTCTCAAATGGCTTGTTTGCAACTCGAGAGTCAACTTCTCACACTCATAAATTTCTTGAGATTTTTCATGGGAAATAGTGGTGTTTGGATTTTATGAATGGGTAACATAAATAAAATATTTTGTCATTAAGAGAGATAAATAATATTTTCTCTTTATGAACAATCCATAAGAGCCAAAACCACTTTAAACCCTCCTAAAGCCTTAATAGTGACCAGTCAAGAGAAATGGACTTATAAATGAAAATGAAAGAACTATTTTTCTCATAAAACCTATTTTATGTTTTTTATGACTAATTATATGCTCCATGAGTTTTTTTTTTACTTATAATTATACAAACTACAATACATGTACTATTTTACATGAGTTTTGGTGTTTTGCAGGGGTTTTAAGAAAAGAGAAAATTTTAACCATTAGATGAGGTCAAATAAGATGTAATTCATCCTTTAAAACCAATAAATATTCATAATATATTTTATAAGTGGTCAAACAAAGCTCATGTTCCAAGGTAGTCTCAAACAGGCCTAAAATGAGACTAGGTGGCAAGACCATTTCATAACAGGCCTAAAATGAGACTAGGCAGCAAGACCATTTCATGGTTCTCACACTTCCATAGGGTCTCAGGGACTCAAATTTGACATGGAGGTTGGTGAAATAATATTAAAATATAATAAAATGATTTTATGTGATTTAAAATGTGTGAGATAGGTTTGGATCACAAAAATAGGGTTCTAGATAAGGAGGCCTAATTGAGGCCTAATTAAAGAGAGAGAAAGGCAAAAAAAAGGGACTTCCACTTAGAATCAAAACATAAAATTTAACATGAATATGTAAGGGGATACTAGGTCCTATAATATGTTATCATTTTATCAACATCCTTTGTACATGCTTCTACACAAGGAGGTTTATAGGTTTTTAGGGTTACAAGGAAAATAGGCCCAATGAGAGCTTGAGGAGCAAAATAGAGTCTTGGGAGTTTTTTCAAGAATTAAAATGGATTTTTTCAGGTTTTATAAGCTATTTTAAGGCCATAAATATAGATATAGTTACTTGGATAAGATGAACTCAATTTTTGAGCCACTTGAACCAAGTTAGGCATGTGAAATGAGGAGTTTCAAGACACCTAGGCATATGAATGATGAAATGTCAAATCAGTGAAGTTTATTAATGAATGATAGATGCCAAATGAGTAGTTATGAAGGTATTAATGGATAATTTATGATTTATAATTCCATTTTTCACTCTTATTATGCAAAGAAGCATTGTTTTCAAGAAGATTATTATATTAAAGTTGCACAATTGTATTAGTCAATTCTGGGTTTATTATAACCAAGCATAAGAATGGGATATTCCCTTTGTGCTTAAAATTTTAACACTCAACTATGTATACATAAATACACATAAGTCATAGGACTTATATACTCACCTTATGCATATATAATAAAGAATCAGGTCCTACAATGGGCTAGTTGTGCCATGGTACAAGATATCAATTATGGGACTTGATCAATTCAAAGAAGGCTTTAGGTAGATCCATAGGCACAAGCCTTTCATGGACTAATCCTAGTGGCATATAGGTGAAATACATTTGGTGGAATAATCCTAGAGTCATATGGGTGCAAGACTTTGTTAAACTAATCCTAACATCATATAGGTACTTGAAGGGTCAAAGGGTTGCTTTCGCTTCAAGTACTCATACTAGGCTTGCACTTTTAGTAAGCATTGGAATTCTTGGTTCAAACTCTATACTTGATATTTATGCAAGTTATCGATGGAATAATTAATTTTTTTAGGGACTATATTAATGATGTGAACTAGAAACACACATTAACTTAGCATAATTGAATTTAAACTACAACGTTACATCCATTATACATCCCACTATCAATACAATAAGGCATATAAACCAAACACATAATGTTTTAAGGAAAAAATATTCATCGTTAATCAAATCTTAAACAATATAGATTATAGAGTTCATAGCATGACATATATATAGTTCATATCACTAAATGACCTAGAGGCTCACAAATAATCTTGGTGCTTACAAATGAATCATTCATGGCATCTATACTACTCCCAAGTCTAATGGTTGCCTTATCAACACCTATAGATCCATTTCTCTAGAGATCCACTACTATTTCCCCATCCCTCTACTTCAACTGGTTAGAGTTCGTTTTATAGCCTTCTAGAGCATCTTCATCAAGGTATAAGGTGCATGCCAAGTGCCAAGTTGGAGCTGGATCATCATGCATACCAGATCTATAACCTCATGAACTATACATTACAATCACCAATTCTAGAAGATTCCCTAAAGATACAAGATCCAATTAGCTTCCTGCCAACTGGTGTAAGATAATAATTGCATCTTCTAATCGGCACCAAAATTCCAAAATTCCAATCATTATGCAAAATGATCTCTTCGTACCCATGTGGATGTCATGTTAGCATGAATCCTTAATGAAATAAGGGTACCAAAATTACCCCATACAAAAAATTAGTCCATCCTTGAACTAGGCTATCAAGCTCTTGGGAACATAGAACCCAAGCACATTCTCCTTAAGCTCAGCACTAAGGTCTTCAAATCCCTTAATAGCGAGCTTGATTTATTTAATGACACTGTCTATTTTATAGGAGGTAACATTGAATGCAAGCATATACATATTTTCCAAATTCCTTATAGAAGGCTTTGACATTTGCTTTTTCCTTTTACACACTCCCATATAAGATCACTCCTTTCTCATATGCCTTAGTCTATATAATGTATAAGAGTGATTCTAAGTTTTGATCTTGATCCTTGATCTTATTATAGATTACATTGATGTTCCCCATGATCTATACCCACTCTAACATGCACATCAAGTATACCTACACCATTATTTTCTCCTTCTCCTTTTTTTCTTGATTTAGGTATGTATCTATGACTAAGGCTTGGTTGGAGTAGCTCAAGAAAATGTCATCAAATGCATCTATTCCCTCTTGTATTTTAGTGAGGAGGTCTTCTACCTATTCGAGCTTATCATTCAATTTATTCTATATCATAATGTAGGGATATTCTTATTCTTCTTGTATTAGCTTAGGTTTTAACCTTGGGAGCATCTACTTCACTAGCACACATATTTTGTCAACCACTGAGAGGTCCAAAGTATCTATTATAACTAAAAAATATGGTTTTAACATCTATAAATACTCATAGAGTTACTATAGTTTGAATTTAGTGGCTTACACTTCATCTTTGGATTATTTATGGATTTTTTTCCATTTTCTCACCCTGCCATCATTGATGATGTTTTGGCATACAACCTGTATGGCCATTCTTATCAATGTATTCCTATATCAAACTATGTTCATGATGTAATGTTTTATAAGGAGGGAGTCCTTCTCATCATGATCTTTTAGTCTTGAATTAACTACTCTAGGCACCTCAAAATGAGGCTCATCCATATAATGATCGAATGCAAATGAGAGTTGTTTATGCATCCTAGTTTTGGTAGCTTGGGGGGGCATAGTGGCATACATGTAAATTTATTCATCTACCCATCCCTTATGTACCTTATCCCTTATTCTTAGCTCCTTATCATCCTTCTTGATGATGGCCATCTCTATTTTTACTTCTTCCTCTTCATTGACACAACTACTCTCTTTGGCACTCTCCTCAGAGGGTTCACTGGTTTTATCCTTATGGGTTTATTCCTTGGAATTTACCCCTTCATCTTATTCTTCCTCTTAAAGTTTATAAATATTCACCTCTAGGAAAATTATTTCAGCACTAACATCACCTTGTTTCTACTGGGGCTCCTTTATTGTCTCTATTTATTTTTCTAAAGTACCAGTATCTCCTTTTTATTCAATCACCCCTTCACTACTTGGGCACACCTCTTGTGAATCTTCTTGTACCTTCTTGGTGGGGACACTTATCACTTGCTTAACTACTTCAACTACTACTCATGTGCTTGTAGTAACCTTCATGTCCTTTTTCTCTACCTTGGCCAATTAATTTTCTCAAGCAAGTCTGCACTTCTCTTCAAACACCAGCACCTTATTATTATCCTCCTCACTCAAGCCCATTTTATTCCAAGCCATTCTTTTCTCATCTTCTATTTATGGAGGCAGTGTGGAGGCTTCTTTGCTAGATGAGAGGCTTCTTGACTCCTTTGTTTCCTCAAGGGTGGTGGTCATACCAATTTGAAGGGATTTTTGGATATCCTTAGCACTTGGATCATCTTCCTCTTCTTCTATCTACTCGATATATTTCCCTACTTTTTCTTCTTCATTTTCCTCCTCCATTTTGGGCATGATAGTCACCTCTTTCTCTATCTCCACCAGAGTTATAGTAGGGAATGTAATTGGTCCTTTAGTCTTTTTCTTCAACTTCTTTATAGAGGAAGCACTCTTTGGTGTAAAGTTCACACAATTCTTAGGAGTTCGGGGTGCAATTTTCTCATCAGAGGTAATTTTCAACTAGATGTGCTTCATGATCTCTTGAAGTTTCTCTCCCCACTTATTATGGATATTATTTTCCTGTCTTTAGTGAAATCTTCCCTTCATTGCCAACTAGGATGGGTTGATCATCATCTTTTTCAAGATCAACACCCTTCTTGCATGACTTCATTTCATAGTAGAGGTTGAAGATCTTCCCTTTTTTAATCTCTCTCTAGAGGGGATGGAGGTTCATCCTGTCATAGTCATCTTCCTTGTCTTTGGTGGCCTTGGATATAGGGTACACAAATTGGTGCCTCAACTTACTCTTATCTTGATCCATGGTCTTGACTGGGATCTTCAAGTAATGCATGTTGGGAATCCTCCTTAGCATCACCATGAAATACTTCATATAAATTGTGTAAGGCAACTTGATCCATCTAGATAGGTTCCCATCTGTGAGTGCTAGGTGCACTACATATAAATGTTGCATTATAACAAAGGTAACCATTCCCACTAAACATTGGGGAATACCCTGAGGGATGTGCCATTCAATCTTGAAGGCTTTAATGTACCTATCACACCACCCTTACACCCTTGTATTGTACTTTTGCAAGAATTTAGGTGGGTAAATGAAGTCTTGATACTTCATCATAGGGGACTCATGGTTGGGTGAAAATACCAATAGGATATTATCATCATCATACATCATACATATCTCATTCATTACCATCAATATCAACATATACCCCTATCTAAAGGTTTCACATGTTTAATGACACTCTTGTGCATTCTTATAAATCTCCTTGGTAATGAATTTGGAAATGTTGAATTTTACCCCTTACACCATGTGTTGGGTGATACACAAGAAGGTTTTACTAATTTAAGACCACTATCCACTTGGGCATAGTTTATAGCTAACAAATTGCACCACTACCCTCATGTTGAGGTATTAGATGTCCTTGATGGAGAGCACAAATCCTAACTTATAGTATCCTAAGAGCTTTGTGACCCTCTCAACCTCTACTTCATCCTCCATCATTTGATAGATGTCTACCCCTGTGTTTGGTATCCCTATGATCTTACTAATGAGGCATGTTGATATGATCATGCATCATCTTAAGAATTAAAAATGGTCTTGATAGACTCATGAGAGGAATAACTGCACTGATTCCTCTATCTTGTCAAATCTTGGAAGCTCTAACAATTAGGTTTAGTCGATGGTCACCAATTTGTCTCTGATGAAGACATCGAATAATGTAGTGCCTGCCTTTATCTTCTTTCTCATGTTGACCATCCAATCTTGGTTTAGCTCTTATACATTACTCCCCATCTGATGTTTATAATCCTTTAGTTTACACATATGTGTAAAAGACCACCACTTTTACCCCACCATAACATTTGGGGGGAATTGCATCTATCTATAGGCAAGCTTCATGCTCATTTCTAGATCTATTATCATGACATTTATGTCCTCTACCAATTGCACCTCCCATTTCATGATGGTTGCTTCTTTCACCAATCATTCTTTCTTCACATCCTTTTATGCCTATAGTAGACCTATACCTAACCTTTTCTTACCCATTCTAAACCAGTTGTTATTAAAGTGTGGTTGGTTAATCTTTCCAAAGTCCTTAATCGGGTTTGGTGCTTCTTCATAGTTTCTAGAATGTGACTATGTCTTCAGCTCTTGAGTTTCCTACACCATTAATGGTGGCTTCATATTTTATAGAAATTATACTAGTCTATTTATCTCTTAATTCCTCTCCACTAGCCTCCGTTTCAATTCAAAGTGGTATGTAATCTTGTTTTTGCTCAATCATTCCCACTTAAGGGATGTGGATGCTCTAGTTTTCACTGGTAGCATTCTCTATTTTTTTATGGCTTTGGCTTTGTTTAGCTATGTGTCTTGGTTTAAATTCTCATAAAGGTTGGTAACCTATTCCAATTTGTTGTTCACCCCTTTATACTCTATTTTCATCTACCTCATTAATGGATGGTGATTAATGGCTTAGTAGTACATGGATTTCTTAAAATCTACTAAACCTATGAAATTTGCTAAAATATGTCACCAAAATTTCATTTATTGCATATCTTTGTGTTTCTACCATCACAACATTAATTTTTTTAATGATTTATTCAGTGAAGTGATAGGTGATTTAAATGGTCACATATTTCTAACAATTGGGTGGGTGCTAGCTATATTGATGATCTTTCTCTTTCACTTTATTCACCTTAGTATGACCTTCACTTTTCTTATGACAAATTATCCACAATAATTCATATGCACATGATTCAACCTCCTCAATTCCATCTCTTCTTAGTGTTTCACTTACTTACAAGTGTGCCTCTCTTTTTTAGTCAATTTCTCTATGCTTTCATGTCTCTTCTTTAGCCTTCCATACCCCATATAAATCATTGTGTTGGTCCTCTAGCGCTTCATTCTCTCCTCTTGATTCTTTACACATGAACATATTGTGCACCTCCCTTCATTAACTTGTACTCACAAATTTTTAAATATGGAAAACTGTATGCACCCATAAACTTATATGTCTGGCCTCAAGTAATTAGAAATCAACCTTGCTTGACTCACCTAACTATATTTATGCATGTAAGAACCAGAAGAGTTATTTTACAGGCTTAAAAGCACCATGCCTATTTATATAACACAAATGAAACAAACACAAGGAAAGATTTGGCTTAGAATATATTTTATTATGGTTCAACATAAAACAATTGAATTCTGACTAGGAAGTTAGGGTCTGATGGTGCAAACACCATTCTAGTGACTATAGGGCTTTAATATGTTGCTATTGAAATGCCCAAGGAGCATTTCACCCATAACATGTGTAGGTTAAATGCACCAATCTCCAATATACTATATATTACATAAGGTCTCATCTACCTAATCTATAATTTACCTAGGTGCTTGAGGTACTTTGAGTCATATATAAATACTAGTGAACCTTCTATAAATATATTATGATTAATATGCTTATCATGCCATATTTTTTGGCATGCCTTTTCTATTTGATGGCTCCATATTTCTTGGGCATGAGTCTCATCCAATAATTCTAAGACTTCTAAGCATGTGCTCAAAGACTCTTAGTCATCTAATTGACTAATATGCATGGTGCTTAATTAGGGCACTAGGATCTCTATAGGTAAAACAGCATTGGTGTCAAATACTAGTTGAAATGGTGTAGCCTTATTAAAACACTTAGACATAGTGTGATAAGCCCACAATACTACTAATACATGATCATCCCAATCTTTGCAACCAATGTCACACATATTTTTGAGGCATATTCCTAATATATTATTTAATGCCTCAATAGTGCCATTCACTTGGGGATGGTAAGGTGTCATTTTATGGTACACCATCATGTACTCAGTCAACATGATCTAAATAGTTTCATTGATGATGTATCATGATCATTAATCAAGATAAGTTGGAAACCATAGTGATTAATGATATTCTCATAGATAAATATTTCTACTATGGTATAGGTATAATCTTTGGTTAGTGTTGCTTAACCCCCTAGGTGAAGTAATCTGGCATAGCCAGAATGTATCATGCACATGTGCACCTTAAAATAGTAGTAAGAGGCCCAAAAAATTCAATGGACCATTTTTCAAATGACACCTAGGAAAGAATGGGGATGAGAGGAATCTCGTCCTAGTGGTTTGGTTTTACCATGTACTTCAGATGTCACATGCTTTGGCCTATTATTTTGCATCTTGTAATAGAGTTATTCATCATAAGCTTGATTATAGTACCTTGCACATTATATCATCTCCAATGAAATGGCCTCTAGTATATTGAGTCTTATTCATACTCTAAGAAACTTCAGTACATGATTTCATCACAACTCAACTTGTATAGTTTCTTACCAATGAGTTGAAAATGGGTGGTGCAAATTATGAGATAATTATTATCCTTAGTTTTCATGGTCTGGGGCACAGATCTAGAGTTTATAAATGTAGCAATATCTTCCAAGTCCTTGGGTATGTGCTAGACCCTATAAAGTTATGCGTCAGGAATATCATCTTCAATAGGCATTACCATATTTTGAGAGTTGATTTGGGATAGATTGTCTAGGCTCAATTTTGATTTTCCAAGGTTCACTACAATAGAGAACAAGAATTATTGAAACAAAATAATCCATCGACAAATATGCCCATGTAGAATGGGATTGTTTACTAGGTACTTAAGTGCCTCATGATCAGTGAATAAAATAAAGGGGGTGGCTAATAAGTATTATCTAAACGTCTACATGGCATAGACAATGGCAAACACCTCATGCTTAGTTTTGGTGTAATTTTGTTCTACCTTGGTTAGTTTTTTATTTTTGAAAGAAATGGGATGATCCATTTTGTCTTCACCTAGTTGCACTAGAATGGCACTGATTTTAGTACCAGAAGCATCAAAATGGATATGGAAGGGAGTCATCCAGTCAAAAAATTGTAATATCAATGTATTTGCTAGTTTGAGCTTTAGGGTCTCAAATGCATCTTCATATGCTTTTCCCTAATATAATAGGCCATCTTTTTTCAAGAGCTCTTGTAATGAAAATATAATATTGGCATAATTTCTTATGAACTTTCTATAGTACCCAAAATGTCTAAAAAAGGCATGAATGTCCTTCTGTATTGATAGGGTATAGAACTAAAGGATGATTGAAATATTTGTTAAATCAATGAGCAAACCATCCCTGTAGATGATGTGCCTGAGCAAAGTGATAAATGGCATTATGAAAACACACTTCTTAAGGTTCATTGAAATTTTCAACTACCTGTACCTTTCAAACATAAGGCATAACTTATCATAGTGATTCTTTAATGACCCATACATAGTCCAATCATATAAGTATACTTAGAGGAACTTGTGAATGAAATCTATGAAATTAGTGATCACCACTTAGGATAATATGACTGGTGCATTATTTTATCCAAAGGGCATCACATTGTATGTGAAAAATTACCATTCAGTCACAAAGGTGGTTTTGGGCTTGTCCTCCTACTAAATCTAGACTTGATAGTATCTTAAGAACCCATCAATAAAGGTGTATATATTTTAACCTATGATGCCATCCAATACTTCATCAGTGAATAGGGTTGGAAAGGGGTTAGTTACATAGGTAGTATTCAATAATCTATAGTCAACATAAATTTGGATGTGCCCATCCTTTTTGATGTTGATGACCATAGGGCTAACCCATTTAGATTGATGCATTGGGTAGATAATGTTTATGTCTAGCATACCATCAATCTTCATTTTGACCTTGGCATGAATATTGGGGCTCATTTTGTAAGGTTACTTCATGATGGGTCTTGTGCCATGATGTTCATCTTCCCAAGGGATGGGTGTGTGCCTTTCATATCTCTATAGTTCTGAGGGATCAAGTCTTGGAATTCATTTTGGAGATCAACAATATGTGCTAGCTTCATGTTAGACTAATAGGTACCCAGAGTGTAAATCTTAGGTTCCCCTTCTAAATTGATATCTACCTTGGTAATTTTTAATGGTGCTTGGTAGAGTTCATTCTTCTCTTAGTGTGAGTCCTCAAATTACGTACTTACCTCATTTGTTTTTACCTAGAGATGGGAAGGGTATTCTTATTATGGGTCACTATCTTCAATTTGATGTACTAACTTCCTTTCACCTATTAAATTCTTCTAGTTGCATGCCTTTTGTGTGTCATCATCTTCATCACTAGAGTCACTATTGAGAGTTTTCTCTTCAAATAAAGTCAAGAGTACCAACCCTTTTTCACAAAACATGTATTTTAGGCACTCTTCCAATATTGTAGTGTCCTTAAATACTAACCTTCAAACTGCCTATGTGGCGTAATCAATTCTAGGTTTTGTGAAGAAAAGGAGAGGGTGTAAATAAACATTTCTTAAGGGCATCCTATTTGTCTATCTTGTGGCACATTTTATTGACAGTGTACCATGCACGTGCCCAATTATTCAAGGTCTTCTAGAAGGTGTGCACCCATAGATTATTTGTGTCATTTTTTCCAAAAACAATCCATGTTTCTTCATAAAGATGCACATGTGCTATAGGGTCAGAGTCACTAGAGTAGGCTAAGATGTCCAGGTCCTCATTACTTTTTTTAATCTAGTGAAAATGGCTACCCTCACATCTTTCCAAGTTGGCAAGCTAGGCCTTTTCATTACCCACCAATGAGTGGTAGTGATCTTAAATGTATACACTAGTGTGGCTATTCTATCCACCTATTTTGGGATGTATGAATCAAGGTCACAGACATAGTCTTCCACTATATTACTCCCTTCATATCTTGGGACTACTACAAGTTTACCCTTACTTAGGTGAAACACTCTCTTTCCCTTAATCTTGACACAAGGGACCCACCTTTTAGAAGTGTAATCAATCTTGGCCCAACCTATATTTACCTGTTTTGGTGCCTTCATGCACACCAAGCAACACCTTCAACCAATGGTCTCATATTCTTCCTCGACCCATCAGTCACAAGCAACATCAATGGTGTCTAAGGCTAATTATCCATCTTCCCAAGAGAGTACTCCTTGATCATTTGGGTCTAGAGTCCCGATGGCTTACACTATGATGTTTTAGATGTAGTTGATCTCATCTTTGATGTCCATGCTCTCCACATAGGGGGGTCCTTAGTCATTTGAGAGGGGTATAACTACCCTCTTTTTTCCATTCTCAAAGGTCATGTAACACCTTTTAAAGTGCATATCTGCATTGTTTTCATAACACCATGGCCTTTATAGAAGTGTCATCTAGTTGTCTTATTATTCTAACTTGATCAATTCAAAGTCAACATAAAATTCATCACCCATGATATATACAACTACACTTTTATAATTTTGATAAGCTACACCCAAGTCTTATTAGTGAAAAAGATTACATGAGGGGAAGGCTTCTAGGATGGCATACCCATTTTATCCCAAATATTCTTAGTTAAGATGTTGACCTTAGTGTTTTTGTCTATAAGGACCTCAAAAATAGACCATCCATTAATAGTGACATTCATGAGGAGTTCTTGGTCATATTTAGAATTTTGTGTATGTTAAACTTCTCACGCCCTCTCCATGCATGGTGTAGCGAGTTCATCTTGATTTTGACTTGCATGCTCCAAGAGTAAGTTATTCAACAGAGGTAACATTATTTCTATCTATAGGAGGTGCAAGATATTAGTTAATTATTATATCTTAGCTTCCTAACTATCCTTCTTCTTGTGAGAAGTGATAACCCATGCTTTTAGGTCTCATACTAAGTGGATCTCCCCTTGCAAGTTTTGGATGACACTCATAACCTATTATAATACATCTTTATGGCATGTTGGATCTAGGTATGGTTCAGATTTGGGTTCAAGTCACATTATGTACTCATTTTGACTCTAATCCCCATATTTTGGGCATGACTCGGGTATTAGCACTACTAGAGGCTGAGAGGTGATCCACTGTGAGTAGTCTCCTACACCTTGAATGTCTCTATGCGGTTCAATTACACTTTTAGGGTCTATCTTTCTATCTTTTTCTCATACTTGATCATTCTTATGCCCTTATCTACACCAGACATGCCTTAGGTCAATGTTTTGTATAGGTCAGGGCATTCCTTAACCTTATAGGGCCCTTGATAATACCCACACATGGGATGTGTAGGGTAGTCATACTGATAATGTTTTGTGGAACCACACATATAACATGAGCATGGTGGGAACCTTATATCACCACATCCTCTACCTCACCCTTTGGTACCTCAATCATACCAAATCATATGTTTTGTTATTCATATACCTTATTACCTTTGTTAACCTACCCTTTGATTGTTACAGTGTCCTACTATGCACTCTTTCTATGTTCTCACGTAATTCATCAATCACCCAATAATCAGAAGTGGTATGGGTGTAAGCATCAAACAACTAACAATAGATGGTTGTGTTGACTTAGATAGTATATTATAACAAGGGTTAGTTGTAGACATCATGCACCTCTTGACAAAATTCATATCTTAGAAATAAATTCTACACATTCCTTTGTGGCAGTTAGTCTGATTATGGCCTTCTACTTCATAGTCGATGTACCATAATCCACTTTGAGCATCATGCAATGAGATAGTGGTAAGATTTTAGAGATAGGAGGCCATAGATAAAATCAATGCCTCTATAAATGGGTTGATCTTTATATCTATGATTATAACTACCTTGGCTCTAAGTATGGATTTAAGTAATTCTTTAGGGTTTATAAAAGTCTTCATGGAAATCACTCTGTAAAATGGCATGAGTAACCCTCTAATGAACCATTATGCATGTTGGAAAGGGAGAATATCATATGGGAGCCTTGATATGAGACTTTTGAACCTTGAATCATACATGCACACACTCTCTAAGAGTCCTTGGGTAATCTATTTTAGAATGGTGACGCTCTATTGTTCAAACTCTAGAATGTCAAATTCCTTTAGGAATGCATCCTTTAGGGTAACATAGTCAGCCATGGCTTGGTTAGGATCAAATTTTCTATACTAGGTGATCCAAGAGGATCCATATGAGATCCTAAAATTAATTCATCAAAATCCAAGTTGATCATTAGCATAGCATATAGCTCGATGAGAGATTTCTAGTGCATTTTGAATGGATTGATTTTGAGTTTGTATGCACAATATATTACACACTAACATTTAAGATCAACAAGGCAAAAATGGTGACATAGGGTGATGTGGCATAATCATAGCATGCCAAGTGGACTAATCATGTGGTAATACATGGTAGGATGATGACAGTGAGTTTGTGTAAAGTGTTTGCATGCTTTTGGTCTTTGATGGTCAATAAAAGGCCGGATATAGAGACCATAGCTAGTGGAGTCTGATTTTGTCTTAGAGGGGGATCCTTCCACTAATAGAGTTAGTAGAACATCCAATTTAATGTCAACATGTGTCTAATTGGGAGTGTTTTATGTGGTGGATCCTCAAGCTACCATGTGGCCTGCCACCACTTAATTATTTTAAAAATTATTTCCATGGTTGAATTTGGGTAATATTAACTTTGTAATAATTCATAGTCAATATTGGCTATATTCCTATGTAATTATTTATTCACCATGTGAATGGGGAATTGTCAAACCCATCAAGTGCCATATGGTAGAGTTTAATAATTGCCAAATGGTCCAGCTGACCAAGGGTTAAGAGGGGTATCGAGTCAACAATCCCAACTACCAGAGTTCAAGATTTCCACATTAGTTAAGTAATGCCAAGATGGGGTCGAACCACGTCATCATACTAAGTATAGCTATGGTGAGTCATGATGGGGTTGTGACCACTTTATTTGACCAACCATCAACTATGTTTAGTGCCTTAACCCATAAAAGGGCATGTCAATAATGAATATTATGGAATCCCAAGATTTTATAAACTAAAAACCATTCCCACTTTACCAATGTGGGATAAAAGATAAAGTTTATCTCCAAAAAGCTTAGCTGTGAGAATCAAACCAAAGACCACCTAGTAAAAGGGATAAGAGACCAACCATCACACCTATAGGCCTAAGCACTATTTAAATGGGTCAAGGCTTGTTTTACAAATAGGTTTTTGATGGTTTTAAGGACTAAGCCAAGGAAGATAGAGACCAACTAGCAGTCTACCTCCATTTTGAGGTACCTAGAGTCATTTTTAGGCTTCAGAATAAACTAGTGAAATATTATAGACTCTGAGATGGTTCCAGATATATGTTGAGTGTATTGATTTGAGGCTATTTTATGAAAATTTTAATGCCTTGAATTGATATTTTTGAGTAGAGGTCATCCAGAGGTATGCTTTGAGAAAGTGGAGAATCTATTTGAGAGTTCTGAGATTCTTTGAAGGGCCAAAAGTATACAATTAGAAGTGTTCCAAAAAGGTGGAAAATATATCTAAGAGTTATAATATTATTTTAAGGTCCATAACATGAGGATTCACTATTGTTCTATAAGGGTTGCCTTATACTTGCAAACATTTTATAATGAATTGGTTCAGCTAGTTTACGAACCCGAAGACGTAGGCATTACTGAAATCCATAATCAACTATTGTGTAGTGTGATGTGTATTTATTACATTTCTTTCTTAAGTTGATTATTTTGTGGATTAATTTTGGTATTTAATAAATTTATTATAAAGATAAAAGGTAAATATTTTGCACATGATAACAATGTAGAGTTTACAGATTAGGTTTGGTATCAGAGCAGTTAGTGTGTTGGGCTTGACATTAGTTATTTTCAGGTATATTGCAAACTTTTTGGCCTTATTGATATTCAATTTGTAGTGTGAAAATTTTAGGATTAGGTTATTTGAAAGAAATAGGAAGCCATGGGCAAAGCCTTGAAAAGAGAGAGGCTTGATGAGCTTGAAGAAATTAATCGACAAATTTAGAAAGAGAAAGTTTTCTTGAGAGCTCAGTTGTACTCATTGATGAGGATATTTCTCATTTGAAATCCAATTTGAAAGCCAAGGATGAGCTCTTGGAATAGATTCAAATTGAAGAGAAACATAGTCTTTACTAATTACTTTCCACTGCAGATGCATGCACTATGACTGATGAGTGCAATGTAAGTTATTCATCTAGTAATTCCTTTCAATCAATTTCAGATGTTTTAAATGTTCCTTTTGGTAATTTTGAAAATCATACTAAGGGCATTGGGTCTAAACTATTAATGAAAATTGGATTTAATGGAAGGGGCCTTAGTAATAATGGCCAAGGTATTGCTAACCCAATATAGGTAGAGCATCGGTCTCATAATACAGGATTGGGTTATACTAGTGATCAAGTGGATATTGGAAAATTTTCCAAAGCTATTGAAGGAAGATGAGCTTCCAATAGAAAATATTTTATACCACTAGTGTGACAAAATGGATTTGGGAAGAAAACATAATGAAGAGGTAATGAGATACCACCTCCATCTTCTTATCATAATCATACGCATGCAAAGAATTTCTAGACTTCTAATCCACTCTATCCATTTAATAAATTTATCTTTGATATTCAAAAGATGTGGAATGCTTTCCCTTGTACTTTTTGTGGATTGCATAATCATTATGTTTTCAGATGTTAGAAGAGGACACTAATGAATAAATTGATGTCCTTCACCAAGAATAAGGTAGTTGGTAAAGACCAATCTCGTAGCTCACATGTGAGAAATGGAAAATGGGTAACCTCTTCCACATAGAGGAACTATTGCACACATTGTTGTATGAGTGGACATAGGGTTGAGAAATGTTGAAAACTTCACCTAACAAGCCATCCAAAGAATGGTAAGGAAAAGTTGGTATACAAGGTAAATTATGTTTTTAATCCATCGGTTGAGAATAAAACAACATTGGATCTATCCATAGATTGTCCATAGATGAGTTCATTCTATTTTGATATGGATAATGAAAAAAAAAATCATGGATAGATTGATATAGCATCATTGATATTGATGATAACATGATTTTTGGTTGACCTTGTTTTTGGAGTTCAAAATTATGAAGAGGAACTGAGAGATAAGTTTATCATGCTAAATTATCCTCTTACATTTGAAAATTTTGAGAAAAACTCCACTTGAATCTCCTTGTTTGGCTTTATGAGTTTTTTTTATTGAATTGTTAAGGAAGTTAACTCATTGATCAGTTTGGGGGATTGATAGAAGTATACAAGTTATTGGGTAGGATTCAATTTTCTTACAATACTTGTTTCATAATAACTATTATTTTGGGATGCATCTATTTGTGACACATGTGTGTTTGGATGCATTTTTAAGACCCTATTTTGAAATGTTTATAATGTTAAACACTATACAACATTTATTGTTTACAACGTGGTTTAGCATATTAAGACCCATTTTTGGGTAATGTATTATGACATGGTCCCAACTAGTATTGTATTTTGTTAATAAAACTTGTCTTGTAGTTGCATTGGTGATTGTTTCAATGATTTTAAATTCACCACTTACAAGATGTGATACTGGGTAGATAGTTTGATATGTTATGATCTTATTGGTAGTTTCAAGATTTAATGTAACTCATGCCTTGTTTAAGCCTTTTACAGTTTTGAGTTATGAATCATATTTTGCCATTTTTTACTCTATGTTATGATTTAGGCTCTGTACTTGATATGTTGCAAAGGACCATTTAGTAGTTGCATTAGAGATTGGAATTTTGGAGGTAAAAAATCTCTTAGTGGGGAGGATTGATCCAACAGGATCCATTTTAGCTCCAAAAAAGAAGTCATCAAAATCCAAGTTGATCATTGGCATAGCACAGAGCTCAATGAGAGATTTATGACACATTTTGAGTTCATATGTGCAAGATATTGCATGTTAAATTTTAATATTAATAGGGCAAAAATGGTGACACGGGGTGATGTGGTGAAATTCTATCATGCCAGGTAGACCAATCATGTGGAAACATGTGGCATGCTAGTGATAGTTAGTTTGTGTAAAGTGTTTATGCACCTCTAGTCTTCGACAATTGATAAAAGGTTTGCTATAAAGACCATAGCTGGTGGAGTCTAATTTTATCTCGAAGGGGGACCCTACCATCAATAGAGTTAGTGGAGCATCCAATTTAATGTTGACATGTGTCAAATTAGGAGTGGTTCACATGGTGGGTCCTCAGGCCAACATTTAATTATTTTGAAAATTATTTCCATAGTCAAATTTGGGTATTATTACCTTTGTAATAATTCATAGTTAAATATTGGCTATATTCCTATGTAATTATTTATTCACCATGTGAATGGGGCATTGTTGAGCCCATCAAGTGCCATATGAAAGAGTTCAACAATTTCCACATGGTTTAACCTACCAAGGGTCAAGAGGGGTATCAAGTCAACAATCCTAACTACTAGAGTTTGAGATTTACACATTAGTTAAGCAATACCAAGATGGGGTTGAGCCACGTCATCATACTAAGTATAGTTGTGTTGAGTCACGATGGGGTCGTGACCACTTGAGTCGACCAACCATAGACTATGTTTAGTGCCTTAACCCATAAAAGGGCATGTTAAAAATGAATATTGTGGAAGCCTAAGCTTTTGTACACTAAAATTCATTACCACTTTACCAATGTGGGATAAAAGATAAATTTTATCTCCAAAAATATTAGCCGTGGGAATCAGACCAGAGACCACCTAGAAAAAAGGATAAGAGACCAACCATCACATATGCAAGCCTAAGCATTATTTAAATGGGTTGAGGCTTGTTTTAAAGACAATTTTTGGATATTTTTGATGATTGAGCCAAGGCAGATAGAGATAAACTAGTAGTTTACCTCTATTTTGAGGCACCTAGATTCATTTCCAAGCTTCATAGTAAACTAGTGAAATATTCTAGACTCTGGGATGGTTCCAACTATATGTTGAGTGTATGAATTTGAGGCATTTTGATTCCTATTTTAATGCCTCAAAGTGAAATTTTTGAGTAGAGGTCATCTAGAGGTATGCTTTAGGAAAGTGGAAAATATGTTTGAGAGTTATGAGATTCTTTAAAGGGCCAAAATTATACAATTAGAAGTGTTTCAAAAAGGTGGATAATCTATCAGAGAGTTTAAATATTCTTAAAAGTTTCATAGCACATGGATTAATTATTGTTATATAAGGGTTTGCTTGTAATTGTAGACATTTTATAATGAATTGGTTTAGCTAGTTTGTGAACCTGGAGACATAGGCATTACTGAACTCCATAATCAACTCTTGTGTAGTGTGGTGTGTATTTCTTGCATTACTTTCTTAAGTTGATTATTTTATAGATTAATTTTAGTATTTAATAAAGTGCCTATAAGGATCCAAGGTAAAAAATTTGTGTACAGTAACAGTGTAGAGTTTATGGATCACTAGGTATGGGCAAGATCAAGTAGAGTGGTTGAAAACTAGGTAGCCTTGCACTTTGATTTGGTTATGCCCTATGCATGCCACTATAGTTTATACAACATTTTTCATGTCATTTTATTTTTATCACATTTTATACAACATTTTTCATGTCATGATACTTTAGTAATTGCATGGCCATTTCATAGTATATTTGCTTTAGGGGGTAGCTAGTATTTGAGGTACTTGTTCCTTTGGCATCCATATTAATGGTTGTCCTTCAATGCATCCAGCCACTAGGTTAAGTATTGGTCCCATTTTTACTATTGGTGCAGTTAATATTGATGTCATTATGATACTTATTTGTGGCACCATACTACTTCCTATAGGATATTGCCCTCTTTGTGTTGCTGACATCAGTTAAATTGGTATGCTTGAGCTCAAGTTGTATTATGGTGAGCTAGCACCCAATGATCTAGAGGTAGTCACATCCACCTCCTTAGATGGAATAATCTATTGAATCACAAAGTTGCACTCTAAGTTTTCAAATTTTCTAGGATCTAAGTCATCAATAGAGTCAATTATTACTTCTATACTTTCTTCAAGTGTTGGATCTAGTGCATGAACATGCATTATAAGTTTAAAGGGGGTAGGCACATCAAGCATGGGTGTGTCAAGTGTATCTATAGTCACCAAATCCTATAGGAATCCAAAAAATTATACACCTATCAGGTGTTAAGCTTGATCTATTACTTCATTACATTTATAATCCTCACACTATTTTAATTCAGGAGATCCTTACCCATGCCCTTCCCTCTTGTTATGATTTCTCTCATTACTTATAGGTTTTAGATTTTCCATCAGTAAGCATCATCTCTTATTATAGGTCTATTTTTTGAGCTCTTGGGTGTCAATTTGCTCATTCCCTTCCATTACACCTCACCTACACATTCTCATTTCCCCTTTTTTGTTAGCCTTATGTAAAAGGACTTTAGCATGCCATTCCCAAAGTTTAAAAACCATAATCCACCATTAGTTTTTTGAGCTCTACATCAAATTCCTTCACAAATGTGCCTCTAGGGTCATGTTAAAATTGGTACTCTACTTATTTAGGGCATGAGTATATTGAGATTGTGAACTCAATTATGTATCTATTCAATGTTCTTTTCCACTATTTATCCACTACTCTAGTCCAAGTAGCATCCAGGGTCTTGAGCCTCTCTAGGAGATCTTTCATCCACTCATGACATTTCCCATAGATTCTTCTTCTATAGGTTGAATATGTATCCAACCACTGGTATACATGCTCAGGTAACCCATAGAAAAATACCTCATAAAAAGTATCATATAGGTTGTTTTGAACACATTTTCTTAGATTTTATCCCTTATAAGTTAGATGCTTCAGTGTAAATCTATCTTGTAACTATTGTAACCAGTGCTTGATTTTTTTGAGGGAAAGTTGATACATTTTTTTTTCACCATCATAGCAATAAAATTCAACATGGGTCCTAGCAATGGAACCAAAATATTATATAAAAAGGTGTGTAGTTGTCTTAATCAGTTATGAGTTTATTACAACCAAGTGCAAGCATGGGATATTCCCTTTGTGCTCAACATTTGAACACTCAACTATGCTAACATCAATCCACATAAGGCATAGGCCTTATGAGCTCACCTAAGCATAGTTGAGAAGGAATTGAGGCCTACATTGGGCTATTTATGCCATGGTGTAAGATATCAATTATGAGATTTGATCAATTTGAATAAGTCTTTAAGTAGATCCATAAGTGCAAGCCTTTCATGGACTAATCCTAGTGGCCTATAGGTTCAATCCTTTTGGTGCAATAATCCTAAAATCATATGGGCACAAGACTTTTTTAAACTATGCCTATCATTATATAGGTGATTGAAGGGTCAAAGGGATACTTTCACTTCAAGTACTCATATTAGGCTCATGCTTCTAGCAAGGATAGGAACGCTTGGTGTAAACTCTTTACTTAATCTTTATGCAAGTTATGGATGACATCATTAATGTTTTAAGGGACTCTATTTGTTTCTACTCATTTTTTTTCTATTTAAATTCAGAAGAAATAAGAAACTAAAAGATAATGGTCAGGGGTTAGATGATACCCAGATGAAGTTGTGCACCGTATCCAGATGTTGTAGGAGCTCCTCTTTGGATGTGCAGGATGACACCTGTAGATAAGAAAGACTTAAACAAAGAAAATGTTAGATGATATATGGTGGACTGCCAAGCACACGCTCGATCCTAGAAGTGCAAAGACTTCCTTGAGGGATGACAGTCCACTAGTTGATAAAAAGATTGTTATATGAAAAGAAATGGTGAAAGACTAAACAAAAGAAATAAAGATAATGTGTACCTATATTTTTCTGTCAGTCTCTCACAGTCACCGACATCGGTAGTTCTGCTGGTGTTAGTTGGTCAAGGTTGCCGATGTCGGTTAGGCTACCGACGTCGGTAGGGGCAATGGTCCTTAGATAGGACTCAAGTTTATGTCTGTGGTCGACAGAGGGATTCTGTGGGTTTAAAAGGTTTGTGTAGGGTTGCAGGGAGACAAATAAGGTCCATAGAAGGAGTTAGGTGGAGGACAAGTTGTCAAAAAGGTTCAGGATGAAAGGAAGGCTTTTCAGCCTTTCCAGGGAGAAAGTTGGGTCTGATTGAAGGTCAGGTCTGGTCTAATAATATTCATAAATAGTAAATAGAAATCAATTACTAATTTTATTCTAAATATTGAAATGAAAGGTAGAAGAATACTTAGCTCTTGCTTGTTGAAGAACCAGAGGTGTTGAAGGCTTGTCCCTGTGTGGCTACTGTTGAGTCCTCGTGCAATGTTTCTAACCCAATGTCTGGAGTGATTTTTGCAGAGTCTCTATAGCCTAGGAAGTGTTGGTTGAAGTCTGATGCCTGGTGATGTCTCAGAGAGTTCCTATTGATGTCCAAGTCTATAGGCTAGAGAGAGAGAGGGAGAGTCCAAGAGGAAGTTGATTCCAGCATCCAAGAGCTCGTCAGAGAGTCAAAGAATTGATTGATAAGAGCTAAAGGGCATAACTCAGTGTTAGATGTCAGTTTATGTAATCAATGTCGATGATCGAGCTGGCATCGGCTAATAGTTGACTGATGTTGGCGGGTAGAGAACTAGTAAAAGGGCTTAACAGCCCGTTCTCTATCCGCCAAGTGCATAGTCTGTTGGAGAATTGTCAAAGGTCAGGCTAAATACACATGAGAGTTGGTTAGGGAATAAATAGGGGGTGAGAATAAGTCTTAGTTAGTTATGATTAGGATGACTTAGTCTCAAGGTGAGTCATAGGGTAGGAAATGGTCTTAGGGGTGAGGTGTCCATGGTGAGGTGTCTAGGAGGATGTCATTAATTTAAAATAAGTAATTTATTTTAAATTAATAAAGTGTGATGTCAAGGGTGATAGAAGGGGACCAAGGGGTAGACATAATTTTAGTGTCTACATTTTGCCCCTTTTTGTCTTGTTGGTTGTTTTAGATGAATTGCAAGATAAAAATAAGAGTTGTTGCCCCAAATATGGGATGAGGTATCCCCCCTCAAAGTGGGAGTCGAGGGAAGGTAACCTGATATCGGGTGCCAATTTGATAGATAGTGGATGGATATGGTGAAGTTTGAGTGTGAATGCTGTAATAGTTGGGATTGCGCATATACCACTTCACGTGATAGTCTGGCCAAATTGTTGCAGGTAAGGTTGAGGAGTGCTAAAATTGAAGTAACCAGGCCCCAGCTTTTAGTCATAGCTGATTGGGTTAAATGATCAAACCTGTAGCTCCAATGGTTGTCATGTTTTAAGTATCCTAGGCTTAGGAAGTGCTCCTGGAAAACACGAAAATGTCACAAGTAGTGGGGATCAACTTAGGCGCGATCCAATATTTGTGAGGGTCATAATGTGATTTTCACTCGATTTTGATAACTATTCGTGAGGTAGCATACATGCAATCAAAATAACCAAGGCAGAGTTATCTCAGAAGTGGTCATGGTCGGAAGAGATAGTCGTGATCTCCAAAGTCATTGGTTGAGTCAGGTCAAGACATAAGTAATCTCAAATGTGCCCCATCAGGAGTCTAAGATGACTTCTACTATGAGGGCTAGTTGTTTGGTCATGGTTTTGGATGAGGTGTTGATCATGGTTAAAGGTAATATGATTGGTCCATCAGGTTGATGAATGAATGAATATGGTTGAGCTAATTCTAGAAGACTGAGTGCTACCTACATAGCCCCTATTTTAAGGGCTTCAGGGAAATGTAGTTCTTGTCAAAAAGGGAAGAAGGGTCAAAGTGGTTGATAGTTATTTTTGGTCAGGTTAGTGGTTCTAGCATTTCCCATATGTGTGATGGTTCATGCTTGAAATGATAAGGATGATGATAATGTTACAGCCTTTTCCATATTATGTGATGGTGTATTCTATAACATTGGTTATGTGAGTGTATGATGATGTTACAACCTTTTTCATATTATGTGATGGTGTATTCTGTAACATTGGTTGTATAATTTTCATCCCTAGCAATTTTCTATATTCATGATGGTGTATGTTAAAAATGAAATGAGTATATTTATGCTTCAGCAAGTAATGGTTTATGCTTGACATAAATTGTGTGGTCGATAGTTTCCATGTGTATTGTTTTCCATAGAAACTAGTGTGAATAGGCTATAATAATGTTAGTGGTTTGAAAAAGGTTTGGTTGGTTTGGTTGGGTTTTGGTTTGGTTGTATGTGACCAAGGTGTAAGAAGTGAAAGGCGTATTTCTCTTTCATTGACAAGGACAATAATGATTGCATAGATAGGGTTTTTGCAAACAAAAGCCTCATTCATGCATTATGTCGTGGACCATTGGTTTGTGTTAGAGAAGTAGTCGAATCACTTGACATTAAGTGAGCTTGAAATCCCATCACGAGGGTCTAATCGCGAGGTGTCCAAGGTGAGGTGTCCACGGTGATGTCATTAGTTTAAAATAAGTAATTTATTTTAAACTAATAAAGTGTGTAAGGGGACCAAGGGGTAGACATAATTTTGGTGTCTACATTAGCCTCTTTTTGTCTTCTTGGTTGTTCTTGACGAACTGCAAGACAAAAATAGGAGTTGTTTCCCCAGGCATGGGATATGGTCTTTTTTTTAGAATAGAGTGTTTCTACTCATTTTTTTTCTATTTAAATTTAGAAGAAATAAGAAACTAAAAGATAATGGTCAGGGGTTAGATGATACCTGAATGAAGTTGTGCACCGTATCCAGACGTTGTAGGAGCTCCTCTTTGGTTGTGGAGGATGACACCTATAGATGAGAAAGACTTAAACAAATAAAATGTTAGATGATATATGGTGGACTGCCAAGCACATGCTTGATCCCAGAAGTGTAAAGACTTTCTTGAGGGATGACAGTCCACTAGTTGATAAAAAGATTGTTATATGAAAAGAAATGGTGAAATACTAAACAAAAGAAATAAAGATAACATGTACATGTATTCTACTGTCGGTCTCTCACAGTCGCTAATGTCGGTAGTTCTACCGGCATCGATTGGTCAAGGTTGCCGATGTCGGTTAGGCTGCTGACGTCGGTAGGGGCAATGGTCCTTGGATGAGACTCAAGTTTATGTATGTGGTCGATAGAGGGATTCTGTGGGTTTAAAAGGCATGTGTAGGGTTACAGGGAGATGAATAAGGTCCACAAAAGGAGTTAGGTGGAGGATAGGTTGTCAAAAAGGTTCAGGATGAAAGGAAGGATTTTTAGCCTTTCCAGGGAGAAAGCTGGGTCTGATTGAAGGTCAGGTTTGGTCTAATAATATTCAAAAATAGTAAATATAAATCAATTACTAATGTTATTCTAAATATTGAAATTAAAGGCAGAAGAATACTTAGCTCTTGCTTGTTGAATAACCAGAGGTGTTAAAGGCTTGTCCCTGTGTGGCTGCCATTGAGTCCTCGTGCAATGTTTCCAACCCAATGTCTGGAGTGATTTCTATAGAGTATCTGTAGCCTAGGAAGCATTGGTTGAAGTCTGATGCATAGTGATGTCTCAGAGAGTTACTGTTGATGTCCAAGTCTGGAGGCCAGAGAGAGAGGGAGAGTCCAAGAGGAAGTCGATTCCAGTGTCCAAGAGCCCATCAGAGAGTCAAAGAACTGATTGATAAGAGCTAAAGGGCATAACTCATTGTTAGACATCAGTTTATGTAATCGACGTCGGTGATCCCACCAGCATCAGCTGACAGTTGATCGACATCGGTGGGTAGAGAACTGGTAAAAGGGCTTAACAACCTGTTCTCTATCTACCAAGTGCATAGTTCATTAGAGAATTGTCAAAGGTCGGGCTAAATACACATGAGAGTTGGTTAGGGAATAAATAGGGGGTGAGAATAAGTCTTAGTTAGTTATGATTAGGATGACTTAGTCTCAAGGTGAGTCATAGGGTAGGAAATGGTCATAGGGGTGAGGTGTCCATGGTGAGGTGTCTAGGAGGATGTCATTAATTTAAAATAAGTAATTTATTTTAAATTAATAAAGTGTGATGTCAAGGGTGATAAAAGGGAACCAAGGGGTAGACACAATTTTGGTGTCTACATTTGCCCCTTTTTGTCTTGTTGGTTGCTCTGGATGAATTGCAAGACAAAAATAAGAGTTGTTGCCCCAGATATGGGATGAGGTATCCCCCCTCAAAGTGGGAGTCGAGGGAAGGTAACCTGATATCGGGTGCCAATTTGATAGACAATGGACGGATATGGTGAAGTTTGAGTGTGAACACTGTAATAATTGGGATTTCACGTATACCACTTCACGTGATAGTCTAGCCAAATTGTCATAGGTAAGGTCGAGGAGTGCTAAAATCAAAGTAACTGGGCCCCAGCTTTTAGTCATAACTAATTGGGTTAAATGATCAAAGCTGTAGATCCAATGGTCGTCATGTTCCAAGTATCCTGGGCTTAGGAAGTGCTCTTGGAAAACACGAAAATGTCACAAGTAGGGGGGATCAACTTGGGCACGATCCAATACTTGTGAGGGTCGTAATGTGATTTGCGCTTAATTTTGCTAACTATTTTTGAGGTAGCATACATGCAATCAAAACAACCAAGGCAAAGTTGTCTCAAAAGTGGTCATGGTCAGAAGAGATAGTCGTGATCTCCAAATTCATTGGTTGAGTTAGGTTGAGACATAAGTAATCTCAAATGTGCCCCATGAGGAGTCTAAGATGACTTCTACTGTGAGGGCTGGTTGTTTGGTCATAGTTTTGGATGAGGTGTTGGTCATGGTTAAAGGTAATATGGTTGGTCCATTAGGTTGACAAATGAACGAATGTGGCCGAGCTAATTCTAGAAGATTGAGTGCTGCCTACATAGCCCCTGTTGTAAGGGCTTCAAGCTAATGTAGTTCTTGTCAAAAAGGGAAGAAGGGTCAAAGTGGTTGATAGTTATTTTTGGTCAGGTTAGTGGTTCTAGAATTTCCCATATGTGTGATGGTTTATGCTTGAAATGATAAGGATGATGATAATGTTACAGCCTTTTCCATATTATGTGATGGTGTATTCTATAACATTGGTTATGTGAGTGTATGATGATGTTACAACCTTTTCCATATTACGTGATGGTGTATTCTGTAACATTGGTTGTATAATTTTCATCCCTAGCAATTTTCTATATTCATGATGGTGTATGATAAAAATGAAATGAGTATATTTATGCTTCAGCAAGTAATGGTTTATGCTTGACATAAATTGTGTGGTCGATAGTTTCCATGTGTATTGTTTTCCATAGAAACTAGTGTGAATAGGCTATGATAATGTTAGTGGTCTGAAAAAGGTTTGGTTGGTTTGGTTGGGTTTTGGTTTGGTTGTATGTGACCAAGGTGTAAGAAGTGAAAGGCGCATTGATCTTTCATTGACAAGGACAATAATGATGGCATAGATAGGGTTTTTGCAAACAAAAGCCTTGTTTATGCATTATGTCGTGGACCATTGGTTTGTGTTAAAGAAGTAGTCAAATCACTTAACATTAAGTGAGCTCAAAATCCCTTGAGTATATTGGGGTAATAGGCATGATTATGTGATATGAGAGGATGGGGTAACCCTTTTTGGCAGGAATAACCTTGCCCCTTTTATAGGTGACCCTGAGAATGACTATAGGCAAGTCCATGACTTAATAATTTGTAGACTGATCAATGCGGGAAGTCTACTTGAGGATGTTGTTTTGTTTTATGGTCATATGGAAGCTAATCAGTGTGAGAAGATTTTGAGAGGGTGTTGTGTATGTAGAAATAGTTAGGCATAGCCATCCTTCAAGGGAATGGTCTATAGTTTGCTTTGTATGTTTGGATATATGTGGATAGTTGTCCTTCAAGGGAGCAATCTATTTATTACAGCAATGATGCAACTGTCCTTCGAGGGAGCAGTCTACATTTATAGTTTATGACCTTTGGAATATAGGCATCCCAATTTTATGTTTGTTTTTTACTGGACTTTTGTCATGGACTAGGCTATAGAGGTTTAGAGGGTTTCCCTTTTATTAGGACAAAGCATTCATGCTTGACAAAAGGGTTAACTAATGTTTGTAAGGAAAAAGGGTTGAAAGGAATAGGAATGACGATGATGGGGGTTGCTCAAGGGATGAGCTCAAGTTGAACTTCAAGTGAATGATTACTTGATTAATAATAAAATGGTCAAAGATGTAAGGAATTAAAGGGCTCAGGTTTTGGTCAGCCTTCAAGAGAAGATAGACTATAAGTCCCTGATCCATGCGTGTGTGTCATGATGTAATGTCCAAGACAATTAGGAGCAAACTTGCCCCATTTGCTTCATTCCATATTGGTCACGTGTTGGTTTGTGATGAGATCTCTGACTTTGAAATCTCACTCTTTCAGATTTTGGTTGTAGGTATGTTTTGGTCGATGTTGGTCGTATTGTCGATTAGTATGTTGTTGGCATTGGATAAGGAGGCCATCAAGACCTCGTTTGTAGAGAAGTCCCCCTAGCATGGTGTAGCGAGCAGTACATTTGATAAAATATCATCATCCATTTTTATAGAGGTTGGTAGGAATGATAGAGTATGTAAAATAGTCCATAAGTCGCTTATACCAAGCGTCATGTGGACTAGAGAGGTTAGGAGGAATTTCCCCCAGCGATGATGATCGAGACATGTCCAAGATAAAAATCTTGGGTTGTGTTGGTTGAGAGATCTTGACGAATAATGGATATCTTAAAGGGGTATAAATATGGTCTTTTCCTTTATCTTTCACGGTTTGGGGCCTAGTGGCCAAATTAACAGTGTTGATTTCAAATAAAGGAGTGGAAGGTGGTTGAGGGGTCATAGTCTTGTATGGGGATCTTGATTTAGGTGAAGAGGTTTGGGATGGTGTCGGTGATTTGTCAAAAAAGTGGTCAGAAGAAGCCTCAATGCGAGGGGTGTCCTTTTTCAAGTGTTGGCGAATGACAGCCTTAAGGGCACAACAACGCTCAGTATCATGTCCAGGTGTGTGATGATACCAGCAAATTTTAGTGTTATCGAACCAAGATGGTTTTGGTCTGAGAGGTTGGTATGGTTTAATGGGTGGGAGAATAATGCTAGATGAATACAAAAATTGGCATAACATCGAAGCATAGGATCCCCTTAATGGGTTTGTGCTTGTTGTTGTAGTTGGGGTTGACAACTTCTTTTTAGGAGTTGTTTGGGGAGTTTGTCGTGTCACCTTTGTGGTTGGCAGTGTGGCCACATGTGGAGATGACACCTTTTTGATGAGAGGTGTTGGATGTGGGAGCAATCCTGCTAAAGTAGAAGGATGTGGACCCAAAATGGAAGGTAATGGTGAAGGTGGGGGAGAAGTTCTCTGTTGTGGTTTAGTAGCCTTCTTTAGTTTAGTGCGAGGACTACTATTAGGCGAGGTGAGATTCAAGTCTACCTTCACTTGTGGGTGAGTGAGGTTTGAGAGGAATGGGATGGTTATGGCTTCTGTGTGTGTTTGAGTAGTGGGGAAAGTATGATTCCCCATTGATGATAAGAAGGATGAAGGCGTGGCAGCCGGTGTTGGTGCCATCAAGGCATCCTCCAATATGGGAGAGGTCAAAGTAGCCTCTCCTACGTGTGAAAAGGGGCTGGATGAAGGACTATCCTCCATTGGTGGAGGAAAAATAGGAGAAGAAGGCTCTTCTTCTTGAGGTGGACAAATAGGAGAAGAAGACTCTTCTACCCGTGATGGACAAATAGGAGAAGAGAGTTCTTCTACCTGTGGTGGACAAATAGGAGAAGAAGACTCTTCTACCCATGATGGACAAATAGGAGAAGAGAGTTCTTCTACCTGTGGTGGACAAATAGGAGAAGAGAGTTCTTCTACCTATGATGGAGAGATGGGTTGATTAACCTCTTTAGACTGTGGGAGAGGGTGGTTAGAAACCATGTCAACCATGCGTATATTATGCTCTTGAAGGTCATCGGCTATGGTCTGAATGTTATGCTGACTAGGGGGAAGGTTAGGAAATGGTTGTCTAAAGACATCCATGTTTTGGTTGGCCAGAGTGTTTGGGTTATCCAAAATAAAATCCCCCTTGTTTAGCATGTCCTGAACAGTGTTTTTGAAGGTTTTATAGTTGTCTGTGTCATGACCTTTGACACGATGATAGTTGCAAAAGTCATTTTCTCTATACCATGCAGGGATGGCATGCGAGGGATCAAATTGAGGTGGTGGTCAAATTTGGGGGAGGTTGATGACTCCCTGTTTGACTAGTTTATCCAACACAGACGCGTATGATTCTCTTATTGAAGTGTATTGACGCTGTACGTATCATTGTTGGAATTATCGTGTGATGTATTCTGATGTGGATGGTTGAGATTGGTTAGTTTTTGTTGAAGATGATGATCTAATGACCACAACATTTGCCACTCCCTTAGACTTGGAGTGGGAAGAAGAAGGTTTGGATGAAGAAGGGTCATTTGATTTTGTGTTGGGGTTTTTACTACGCAGTTTGACTTTATCTTCTTCAACAACATGGAGTTCAAGCTTTTTGGCCATGGTGAAAGCTTCGTCAAAAGTGAGGAATGTTTGAACCCATAAAGTAGATGAGATGTGCTTGGCACATGCTCATGAAAAGAGCTCAATGAGCTCAGTTTGAGGTAATGAAAAGGAGAGTTGGTTAATCAATCCTCTCCAACGGGTGACGAAGTCAGCTATGGATTCATCATCAAATTGTTTAATAGAATATAGGTCTGTAATGGAGACCTTCTTAGTGATGTTGATTGAGAAGTGGTCAAGGAATAGTTGGGCGAGTTGGGTGAAAGAAAAGAGAGAATGACTGGTAATGGAGCTATACCAGTCAAGGGCGGCACCAGAAAGTGACATGGGAAATGTGCGCAGTAATAACGCATCATCGTGCGCTATGAGGTAACAAACGTGTCTAAACACTCGTAGATGTTGCTGTGGGTCCTCTTTACTCTAAAATCGAGTAAATTTGGGGAGTTCCCACTAGTTAGGATATGGTCTAATAGGGACTGAAGGGTGTATGGGTTCATTGCATATTTGTTCGTATGAAAGAACATTGCTTGAACCAAAAATGGATGTCTCAAGATTAGACATCTTATCCATCAGCATCTTAATTAGATTAGCTGACAGATTGGTAGGTGGGGCACCCCCTAGGTTGTAAGGTACTTGGAAGGCATTAGGAGGGGCGTATGGCGTACTTGGTTGCATTTGTATAGGCACAACATATTGGTAGTTCGTCATAGGGATTGAGGTTGAGGCCAAAGGGGCTTGTGCTGTGAAGTTGGAAGGCACAAGTTGACTAGATACTGCCAAAGGTGGTTGAATGGCGGCATTGGTAAAAGGATAGGTAGTCACTCCCACATTTATAGGTGCAAGAGTATGTGGAGTTGAGACAATCAAGTTATGATAAGGTGTAGAACTTGGTTGAATTGATTGTGGTTGAAGGGGTACGAAAACCCCAATGGAGGTAGGTCCAAAAATAGACAGGAAGGCCAAATATTGAACATTGGCCATGGTCGGGTTGCTGGTCGAGGCAATGGCTTGAGTGGTCATGGGTTGGGTAGCGGATGGTGTTAATACCGTTGCCACTTCAACCAAGGAAGTTGGTATCCCATAAATAGGATTACCTAAAGGGTCTCACGTTTGGGTTCTCGTGAGATAGTGTTGGAGAGCCTTGATGTTGTGGTCAAGGAATCTCTAAAAGTGTTGATCCCCTTCAGGAATAATTAGATGTTGGTCGGGGGTAGGCTGGATAGGAGTACGCTCAATATCTGAAGTATACTCCATTTGAGGACTTGATATAAAAGGCGAAGGCGGAAGTGGTTGTTGCCTTGCGTGGTCAATAAGGGATTTAGCTTGACTATGCATCAAATCCATCCAAGGCAAAAGGGTTTAGGTTCCAGAAACTGTGTCTTTCAATTTCAGAAAACTAGAAGTAGTCAGAGTGTGTGTTTGACAGTAAAAAAGTCAGGTTTTAAGCTTGTTGTTTGTAAAGAAAATAATGTTGACAGTGACCGATGTCAGTGTAAAAACTGATGTCGATGAGAATAAGTTGCCGACATCAGTGGAAAAAATTGATGTCGGTGAGGAAAAGTTACCGACATTGGTGGAAAAACTGATGTCGGTGTCTGTGTGTTTCCAAAAACTCAGAAAACTAAAAGTTTTTGGAAGAAAAGGAGAAATTCTGAGTTGTTTCAGAATTTAGAGTACTGCGTCCTCACCAGCTCAAAAAACTAGATAAAAATAGCAAAATAGATGAAGGTAAGCAACCTCTAAATGTTAAATTCTTAAGAATAAAATTTTAGAATCGTGTTGGCTTATGCCTTAGAAGAATATGTTGGGGAAGTTGGGCTTTTAGAATGGGTCCTAAAAGAGGAAGTCTAAGGTTGGTTTCAGGTTAGTTTTGGTGCTCAAAAGTCTATGTTAGGTTCCGTACGTGGCCTGGTGCTATGGGCTTACTCCCCTCACTTCACGAGCCCAGAGCCAAGTTGGGTCGCTTAGCCAATATATACTTCGTCTAGAGTTTATACTCCACCAGAGAACAAAGTGGGTTCTCCCCTTGGTTGTGAAGTCCAAGTAGGATCGCCAGGAAGGGTAAGGTATCCTCTAGGTGGTGAAATCCTAGATGAGCCTTGTCTCAGGTATGTTTAGATGTTTGATTGTGAATGTGGTCAGGTTGTGTAACATATGTGCACTACGATTTATTCATAATGTGGTTTAATTACTAGATGAGCTAAATATGCATTCAAGCAGGAGTGAAATGCATTTAATTTTTAACCCAAATTGAAATGTTGTTGTTCAGATGTAGACAAGTGGAGAAAGGGTTAAGAGTATGAATATTCACTACTCTAAGATGCAAGAGGAAAGGTGACAAGAAGAAAAAGAAAGTGGTTCTTTTTAACTTGTGCTTATGGTTTCTTTTCAAAATAAAAAGAAAGAAGAGGAAGGATGCAAGAGGAGAATCTAATGCACCTATATGAATGTTGCCTTTAAGAAAAGAAATGAACACAAGGAAAACTCTAGGGTCCCACCGGGCATGCCAGAATGTTTCTACTCATTTTTTTGCTATTCAAATTCAGAAGAAATAAGAAACTAAAAGATTATGGTCAGGGGTTAGATGATACCTGGATGAAGTTGTGCACCGTATCCAGACATTGTAGGAGATCCACTTTGGCTGTGGAGGATGACACTTGTAGATAAGAAAGACTTAAACAAAGAAAATGTTAGATGATATATGGTGGATTTCCAAGCACACGCTTAATCCCAGGAGTGCAAAGACTTCCTTGAGGGATGATAGTCCACTAGTTGATAAAAATATTTTTATATGAAAAGAAATGGTGAAAGACTAAACAAAATAAATAAAGATAATGTGTACATGTATTCTACTATCAATCTCTCATAGTCGCTAATGTTGGTAGTTCTGTTGGCGTCGGTTGGTCAAGGTTGCTGACGTCGATTAGGCTGCCAACGTCGGTAGGGGAAATGGTCCTTGGATGGGACTCAGGTTTATGTCCATGGTCAACAAAGGGATTTTGTGGGTTTAAAAGGTCTGTGCAGGGTTGTAGGGAGATGAATAAGGTCCACAAAAGGAGTTAGGTGGAGGACAGGTTGTCAAAAAGGTTCAGGATGAAAGGAAGGCTTTTCAGCCTTTCTAGGGAGAAAGCTGGGTCTGATTGAAGGTCAGGTCTGGTCTAATAATATTTAGAAATAGTAAATAGAAATCAATTACTAATGTTAATCTAAATATTGAAATGAAAGGTAGAAGAATACTTATCTCTTTCTTGTTGAAGAACCAGAGGTGTTGAAGGCTTGTCCCTGTGTGGCTGTCGTTGATTCCTCGTGTAATGTTTCCAACCCAATGTTTGGAGTGATTTCTCAGAGTCTCTATAGCCTAGTAAGCATTGGTTAAAGTCTGATGCCTGGTGATGTTTCAGAGAGTTCCTATTGATGTCCAAGTCCAAAGGCTAGAGAGAGAGAGGGAGAGTCCAAGAGGAAGTGGATTCCAGCGTCCAAGAGCCCGTCAGAGAGTCAAAGAACTGATTGATAAGAGCTAAAGGGCATAACTCAGTGTTAGACATCGGTTTATGTAACCAACGTTGGTGATCCCACTAGTGTCGGCTGATAGTTGACTGACATCAGTGGGTAGAGAATTGGTAAAAGGGCTTAACAACCCATTCTCTATCTACCAAGTGCATAGTCCGTTGGAGAATTGTCAAAGGTCAGGCTAAATACACATGAGAGTTGGTTAGGGAATAACTAGGGGGTGAGAATAAGTCTTAGTTAGTTATGATTAGGATGACTTAGTCTCAAGGTGAGTCATAGGGTAGGAAATGGTCTTAGGGGTGAGGTGTCCACGATGAGGTGTCTAGGAGGATGTCATTAATTTAAAATAAGTAATTTATTTTAAATTAATAAAGTGTGATGTCAAGGGTGATAGAAGGGGACCAAGGGGTAGACACAATTTTTTTGTCTACACTATTAATGATGTGAACTAGAATCACACATGAACTTAGAATAATTAAATTTAAAATACAATGTTACATCCAGTATACATCCCACTAACAATATAAAAGGCATATAAACTAGACATATAATATTTTAAAGTAATAATATTCATCATTAATCAAAGCTTAAATAATATAGAGTATAAATTTCATAGCATGATATATATCCATTTCATATCACTAAATGACCCAGAGGCTCACAAATGAGCTTGGGTACTTAAAAATAGATCATTCATGGTGTCCATACTACTCTTAAGTCTAATGGCTACCTAATCAAAGCTTATAGTTCCATTTTTCCAAAGTTCCACTACAATTTTCTTGTCCCTCTACTTCATCTGGTCAGATGTCCTTTTATATCCTTTGGAAGCATCTTCACCAGGTTGGAAGGTGCACGTCGAGTGCCAAGATGGATCTTGGTCATCATGCCTGTTAGATCTATAACCTCATGAACACTACATTATAGTTATCATATATCTCCGATCCTATAATATGCCCTGAAGATCTAGGATCCAGTTAGCCACCTACTAGATAGTGCAAGATAAGCACTACATCATCTAATTGGCACTAAAATGAAAAAATGCTAATCATTATGAAAAATGATCTCTTCATTCCCATGTGTATGTTATGCTGGTGTGAATCCTTAACTAATGAGATAAGGGTCCAAACAAAGAT
Organism: Torreya grandis; assembly: GCA_037957365.1. Classification (NCBI taxonomy): domain Eukaryota; kingdom Viridiplantae; phylum Streptophyta; class Pinopsida; order Cupressales; family Taxaceae; genus Torreya; species Torreya grandis. The sequence goes on from JARHVA010009386.1 coordinate 238,616, forward strand.
GATCAAGGTGTCAATCCATGTTCTATCTCATATGCCACCTGGAGATTGGAGCATCATCAAAAGAGAGACACATGGATTTGGAATTATGTTTAGGACTATTCTATAAATCCTTTTTTGTTTTAATGCATGGTGGAGACTTGGAACTACCCTTCTACTTTTCCCCTCTCTTATCAATTCTCTATATAAACATCCACTTTTTACTTTGTAAATAAACCACATCTGGTATGGTGAAGCCCTGCTATTTTGAGTAATGATATTGTCTTTGAATAATAGATTTCAATCTGATTTTAAGTTCTCAATCTCTTATCTAAGTGTTTAAAGTAGTTCATGGTTAAATGGCAAGTGATAGTTATCTCTCCTTGTGTTCATCTCACTCTCTCAAGATTTGTGTAAGTAATCTACCTTATAACATTTCACATGAAGTGTAGTTAGTTATTTTTGTGTGTCTTTAAGTGTAATGAAGACTACTAGTGTCTATAATCAAAAATTTATTCATCCACCTTGAGAAATTCATGGCATCTTACCTTCATGTTGAAACACTTTTATTAGGATAAACTTGGGTGTTGAGATCAATTTTGTGAATCACCTTTCATAGTGTAATTTCATGGTAGTCTTGTGTATTTGATCTTGGTACATCACCTCTATTAGGTTAGTGTTAATCTCTTATATCCCTTTCCCTTTAAATTAAGTAGACTAGTGGTTAGTTATAGGTGTGGTACAAGGGAGATAGCCCTTCAATCTGGAGACTCATCTCTCCCATAGGTCAACCATAACTTGAGATATGTTTACTTGTTACATAAAATTGAAGGAGGATAGATTAGACCTCATTTAGGGTGTAAATTTGATTGATACTAGTTTTGGCATGCCCGATAGGACCCATAGTCCAAGAAGTTGTTAAAGGTAGATGTTGACCTTGGAAAATTTGAAGTTGTAAGGCTTTCTTAATACAACATTTGGTGACTCTAGCACTTATTATCTCTTAGTTTCAAACTAGTGCTTCATTTGTATGCTTAATATAAACAAAATATATTCTACTAAAGGCATTTCATTTATATTTTTAGAGTTACCTTACTGTTCTCTTAGAGAAAATAGGTTTGTTAATACCCATCCATACTCCAAAAAGTCTTTGGCTGCTCACTTACCCATTAGGAGAATTTTATTGGGTCCAACTTACAAGATGCTAACCCCAAGGAACCTACCTTTTATTTATTTCAATGTCCAAAATCATTTATCCCTTACTCACTATAATGACATCCATATGTCAACCCTTAAAATTGTGCCTTCATACATGGGAGAAGCTACCACTACTCATATTTAACATATAAGAAACATTGTAAATTTTTGTAATATACATAACATCACTAAAGAGGATGTTACTATCAAATTGTTGGATATTTATTTCAAGGGAAAGTCATTTGATTGGTATGGGATTTTGTCCCCCAACTCCATCACTACATGGGATGAATTAGATGATACTTTGAGAAGGAGATTTGAAGACATATCTGACCACTTATCTTTGATTGAGTAGCTGACTACAATAAATAAATCACCTCAAGAGGCCATTTAAGACCTCAAAACAAGGCTATAAAAGACTTGGGATGGGATCCCTCTCTTAGTAAGGCCTACTACCTGTTGGAAATATTGTCATTGATGTCAAAGATCTAGCATTATTAGTGATAAATGCCCCATTGCATTTAATGATGTTTGTAATAGTTATATCTTGGCTAATGTGTGTTAATATTTATTTATTATTAATTAATATATTTTTGGTTGCACATAAGACAAAACAAGGGCCCATGGAGAAGTCAAAGAGTCATGGGGTAAAGACAAAAGAAGAATGGGATGAATTTTCCCATGAAGAGTCATCTTGGGGAATTCCAAGAGTCACCAAATGAAGATAAAAGAGGAAGGGCACAATTTTTCATGAAGGGACACTTTGAGGAATATGAAAATTCACCAAGATAAATACAAAAGAGGAAAGGACACTTTTGCTTATGAAGGTTCACCAAGTAACTTTTCAAATGTAAGGATACGAAGGGTCATGTAAGTTTGGCACCATTTTCCATGAAGATTGAAGGGTCACAAAGGGAGAAGGTCAAAGGTCATTTAGAAAGCTATAAATAAAGGCTTGAGAATCCATTTGTAAAATGTGGGAGATAGAGTTTGATTTGATATTGTAATATCTAGCTTAGAAGAGCAATGGGAGAGATGAGTATGATTTGTATTTGTTATATCTAGCTTAGAAGAGAAAAGGTGAGAGAGGAAAGAGATATTGTAATGAACTATCATTTCTTGAGATAGAAACATTGAGAGATAGTTATGTGGTATACACAAAGGGGTTTGTGCTCTTGTGGGTTGGTACTCAAAAATTGTTGTTGTTTTCATGCTCAGCAAAGGGTTGGTGCTCATGAATTTTTGTTGTGTTGGTGCTCAAAAAAGGGGTTGGTGATCTTATGGGTTGGTGATCATGAATTGTTGCTATGTTGGTGCTCAGCAAAGGGGTTGGTGCTCTTGTGAGTTGGTGCTCATGAATAGTTGTTGTGTTGGTGCTCAGCAAAGGGATTGGTGCTCCTGCAAGTTGGTGCTTGAGAATATTATGTTTAGAGTTTGTGCTCATTCATATACTTGAGATTTTTCTCTGTGGTTATTCCCACATTGGGTTTCCATGTTAAATCTGATGTCTCTCTTTATTTTGTGTGGTGTTTATTATTTTAGTTTTATTGCATATCTTGAATATATGTTAAAGTGGAATTTGATTAAAGGAAATTTTTATAAGATATATGATATAATGATTTAGCCCCCTCTTAGTATATCATGTGCTTAACAAATTGGTATCAGAGTAGGCTCCTTTTGAAAAAATTTTACAGCTTGAAGGTAGATTGGGAAAGCACGATGGTTGGATCACATGAAGGATTTTATATAAATAAGGCACCTTTGTTTGATGGGATGAATTATGATTTTTGGAGCATAAGAATGAAGGATTATTTGATGTCTCTTGGATTTTACATATGGAAAGCAGTGGTGGAGGAATATGAAGTACCACAAACACTTGTAATTACTCTAGTAGAAAAGAAGGCAGGTGAATGTAATGCTAAAGCTTTATATGCTATTTTATGTGGTTTATGTGAATCTAAATTTGTTAACATTATGCAATGTAAATATACTCATGAAACTTAGGTAAAACTTGAGAATATTTACAAAGGTGATATAAAGGTTTAGCAAGCTAAGATTCAGACTTTTAGAAGATAGTTTGAAAGTTTGAATATGGAAGAAGAAGAAGATATAACAAGTTATCTTTTGTGAGTTGATCAAATAGTAAATCAGATTTAAGGTCTTGGAAAAATGTTGGAAGAGTCAATGGTGGTATAAAAGGTTTTGAGATCTTTACCAATGAGATATGATGCAAAGGTTTCAAAAATCGAGGAGATGAATAATTTAGCCAAGTTAAAGATGGATGAGCTTCATGGTATACTCACGACATATGAGATGTGGACTGAACAAGATAAACCCTCAAAGAGATAAGTGGATTTCAAGACATCAAAGAAAGAGAAAGCTAATATTCAAGAATCAAGTGATAGTTCCAATGATGATGAAGATGACAGTGGAGCTCTTTTCATTTGCAAGCCAAAAAGGGGAATGGGTAAATATCAAGGAAAATTACCTTTTAAATGTTTTATTTATGAAAATATTGGAAATTTTTTAGCTAAATACCCAAATAACGGTAATGATGATGAAGAATAAAAGTCTACATACAAGAAGAATTTCAAAGGAAAATTCAAGAAGGGATTCGAGAAGAAGATCCTGTATTTTAAAGATCCTAGCTCAGCTGAAGATAGTAGAGTCAGTGATTTAAAAGAAGAAGAGATTCTATTCATGGCCATACATAAAGATGATTCTATAAGAAAAATTACAGATGATCAAGAAGAAGAAGAGGATGAAGCTTAAGTGAATCTGGAAGAACTCATTTGTGCCTTAAAAGAGTTAGAAGCTGTTGACAAGAAGAATCGAAGATTGAAGTGCCAGATCAAGAAAAATGAAAAGGAGTCAAAGGAAATAATTGAAGATCTACAAGCACACTTTGAAGAAGCCAAGAAGAAGTAATAAGATCTAATGCCACAGTTACTAAAAGTAAGAAAATAATGTGAAAGGTATGTTATTTAAATTGCCTCTTTAAAAGAAGATATTGAGAAATCAATAAATGTTAAAGTAGTTAGTGATTCAAAATTTGAGGATAGCACTAATATATTGAATAATATATTAGAAATTCAAAAGGAAAATTTAGATAAGATAGGTATCAAATTTGAAAAGAAAAAGAGCTATATTGAAGTTGTTACAAAAGAGGAAACAAAAAGGGAAGAAGTGAAGAATACAGAAGACATTTCAAACAAAGAAGGCTGGAGGGAATAAAGCTAAAAAATCTAATCAGGTCAGTGATATATAGAAAAGTCTTATTTTTATGATTACTATTTTTATTGTAATGGATATAGTCACAAGAAATTAGAATGTTGAAAAAGAGCTAATAGTTTTAGAAATAAGGAAAAGGAAATTCATGTAGAGTCAAGCAGAAGCTACAACTCTTTTGCTCCTCTATCAAGCTTTGGTGAAGAGGCCATAATATGTTACAAATGTAACAACTTCAGACACATAGCTTGGTACCATAGAAGCATGTTTGATTCAATTAAGAAGGATCAGAGTTTCAAAGCTCAATTCATCAAGAATAAGGTTTAGACATGTTTATGGCAGAAGAAACAACCTAAAAATTCTATGATGGTTCAGATAGCTTTGCATGTAATAAATGAAGATCAGACATGGTTAGTTGATATTGGATGTTCAAGGCATATGACAGGTGATAAGATTAATTTTATAACTCTAAAGAAGATCAATGGTGGCATAGTGAAATTCAGAGATAAAACTACTGCCAGGATAGCTAGAAAAGGTACTTTGAGTTTGGATAATGGTAGAACCAAGACTAAGAATGTTTTGTATGTAAAAGGTCTTAAGCATAATATATTGAGTGTAATTCAAATATGTGATTAGGGATAAACATTAAAGTTTCATGAAGAAGGTTGTGAGATTAAAAGAAAAGATTTAAATGAGTTGATTGTAGATTCTCAAAGGATATGCAACAATTTATATGTATTATCAGATATCTTCTCAAAGACACGATCAAAGGACACATTCAAATATCTACAAGAGGAGTTGGGAGTAATTTCTATTACTTCCTACCATTGAATTTCAACATCAGTTGAGGTGGAGCTAAGTGTTAGCTCTAGTTAGGCCCTTTGCCATTGTTGTCAAAGGGGGAGAATAACAGGTATAGATATAGGTGAAAAAATAGGTATAGGGAACAAGTACATGTTGTTACAGTAAGGGGGAGTTACTGTATGTTTTTAGATGATAGTATGTGCAAGATTCAGGATGTGGCAGTTTCAATATTGAGGTTGCCATCAATGACAAAGGGGGAGATTGTTGGAAATATTGTCATTGATGTCAAAGGTCTAGCATTATTGGTGATAAAGGCCCCATTACATTTAATGATGTTTGTAATAGTTATATCTTAGCTAATGTGTGTTAATATTTATTTAATATTAATGAATATATTTTTGGTTTCATATAAGACAAAAGAAGGGCCTATGGAGAAGTCAAAGAGTCACGGCAAAAAAGACAAAAGAAGAGTGGGATGCATTTTCCCATGAAGAGTCATCTTGGGGAATTCCAAGAGTCACCAAATGAAGACAAAAGAGGAAGGGAACAATTTCTCATGAAGGGACACTTTGAGGAATGCAAAAAGTTACCAAGATAAAGAAAAAATAGGAAAAGACACTTTTACTTATGAAAGGTCACCACATGAATTTTCAAATGCAAGGATATGAAGGGTCATGCAAGTTTGGTGCCATTTTCCATGAGGATTGAAGGGTCACAAAGGGGGAAGGTCAAAGGTCATTTGGAAAGCTATAAATAAAGGTTTGAGAAGCCATCTGTAAAATGTGGGAGATAGAGTTTGATTTGATATTATAATATCTAGCTTAGAAGAGCAATGGGAGAGATGAGTATGATTTGTATTTGTTATATCTAGCTTAGAAGAGCAAAGGTGAGAGAAGAAAGAGATATTGTAATGAACTATCATTTGTTGAGATAGAAACATTGAGAGATAGTTGTGTGGTATACACAAAGGGGTTAGTACTCCTGTGGGTTGGTGCTCATGAATTGTTGTTGTGTTGGTGCTCAACAAAGGGGTTGGTGCTCCTATGGGTTGGTGCTCATGAATTTTTGCTATGTTGGTGCTCCTATGGGTTGGTGCTCATGAATTGTTACTATGTTGGTGCTCAGCAAAGGGGTTGGTACTCCTCTGATTTGGTGCTCATGAATAGTTGTTGTAAATCCCATGTTTAACATATATCCCTCTCAGTATATCCTTCTCAGTATATCCCATGCTTAACATATTCAATATGGGAAGATATCCCCTATACCTCCCATGCCTTTTTATCCTAATGTGTAAGTTCTTATGCCTACCATTACTCTTATTCCTATGCCCAAGCATCAGTAACTTTCCCCTAATCAACCAAGCAAGAAAAATGAGAAAGATATGATTAAGGATCTTAGATAAGAGGTTAAAACCCATAAGAGGCAAAACAAAAACAACAATGGAGGTCTTTTCAAGGCCCTTTCCAACCATACCATTCTTACCATGATCCTAAATGGCCTTTTTAAGGTCAATATCAAGGACAATGGAAGCTAACTCAAGTGAGGAAACATAATGGGTAAAATGAGAATGTTCCTTATAATTATAAATCACTTGTATATGTCTAGAACAACCTTATGTAAGGCAATGGAGAGTAGCCTTCATGGAACCAACTCATTACTCTTCTACTTACACAAATGATTCATTCAATCAAGACTGTATAGCTCAATGGCTAACAATGCCTTCCATGAATCAAGAGGAGATGCCTAGTGGAGGAGAGAATAATTGGGGATATGTTCAATAAAAATTTTCCTTAATGAATTACTATAAAGAAGACTCATGTGCAGTCAACTACTAAGGCAATCTCAACATTGATTCAAGCTCCATAGCTGCAAATAGTCTAAGGGGAAAGTAGTGGTCCAAATGTGAAATATCAAGGACCTCAAGGATCAGGTATGTCAAATATAACCTACATGTCTTAGTTAAATTAAAAAACTCAAAATGTTAGAGGTCCTTCTATTCCTTATCCTATACATCAAGTTACACAAAATAGTGGTAGTTTTATCACTTATAGAGTGCATGAGAAGGTTGGTAGCTCTCCTATGAATATTTTGGAATAGACTAATAAGGTTCATGTAAGAATCCTAATGTGGGAAATACTATCTATACTTGGTCAAAGATACATACTCCAAAATGAGTTCTCCAATCTCAATGCAACTAAGTAGCCTAGTGAAAGAGGGGTAGTTTTGACAAATAAAGTAAAGACCAAAGATGGGCAAATAATCAAATATTAAAGGAAAGATAAACCTCCTCCATTATACCTCTCCATCATCATTAGAGACTCATTGGTGCAAATTTTATTGATTAATAGTGGATAAATTACATCAATCATGCCTAAATCAGTGGTAAATGTAGACACCTAAAACTAGCCACCAATAACTACCAACCAGGCTTTTAGCTAGTTTCCATCTAAAATGTACAATTTGGCTTTAAAACACTAAAACATGAAAAATGATGTGGAACTGATATATTTAAGTGCTGATTTTGGCCAGGGTATCCCTAAATGGGGTAATGTAATTTATGGGCCAGCTAACTTTGATCAATCCATTTCAAGTCAAAATTCCAATTTTGCACCCATGTGCTCTAAACTACTCTTTCCTATCAAATATTTTTCACAAGACTCATGCCTTTGTTATTTGTTTTTGGAAACATCCTAAATAGGAATATAGTTCTAATGCATCTAACAACACCTTCCAATTCCAAGCTAGTCAAATTTAGGACTAATAACAAGGTATTCTAATCAATTTGAGTAAATTGTGCACAAAGTGCTTAATCATCTTAATAGATAATTAACCCAAATCAAGGCCTAATTGATAATTCCATGGAAACTTGTTGAATACTTGTTTTTATAAATACAATCAAGTCAAGGTAGATGTGTTTGGCTAGCAAAAAGGCTAGTTTAATTCCTCTAAACATCAAGCACGTCATGGATCAAAAGAAGGTGAAGTTGAGAAAGTTTTCATAAATCATAAGAATTAATTTGAGAAGAATAAAATAGACATGAAAGAGATCAAGCAAGATACAATGTCAAATAGACCTCAAAAAGAGCTTAAAATATCATTCAAAGGAGTATCAAGTGATGCACTTGTATCTAACAAAGGTTTCATGATTGTTAAGTTATTTGATCACCTTCATAAGCAAGTTTTCTTTAACAAACATCCATAATATGGTTATTTATTCTCATGGATCAGATATAACACAAGGAACATTATTTTTTACCTTGGTTTGATAAGGAGGAATTGTTTTATCACCTCAAACATGTTTTGAGGTCTGTACATAATAGGTTAGATGTATTGTTTTGAGTTTCTTGTTATGTGTTTTCCCTAAATGCCTTTCGCATAGTGTGTTTGCTTTTGTTATGTGGTTCAATGTGAGTTTGAAGTCTTTAGAGGCATTCTAGTTTCAAATTGTAGCATAAGAGTGACTCAATTTCCCAATGGGAGGATAAGGCCACTGATCCATTAGCATTGCAAGCATGCTACCATTATAAATCACCAATTTGTTGACCAAATTTTAACCCCAAGTCAAATTGGCCAACCCATCTAGGTTGAAAATTTCATAAGTTTTTAAAAACTTTTATGTGGTCTTGTCATGGTCTTAAATTATCTTAAATAGTTTAATATGGCCATATTTGTCCTAGTCTAGCCCTGTCCAAGGTTTGGTCTTATGTATACTTGTCTAGTCCTAGAGGTCATTTATGAGGTCTTGATGTTCTCAAACATGGTCAAATGTATGATGTAGTTAGATTCATTAGAAAAGGTCATTAATGTTTTTTTAAGGTGACAATATCATGTATTAACCTTTCATCATGTTCTTATGTGCTAAAATGACAATTTGGTCACCTTTTAACCGATTCAGAGGATTTTTACATACTATATTCAAATTAAAAAATTTAAATAAGATTTACCAATGTACCTGATGTTAGATAATGTTTAGGGATACTTATATACTGACAAACTTATAAGTTCAACACCTAAAATGATCAAAATGCCACTTTATAAGAACTTTTGGGCACTTGTACAGCCTTAGAAGATCACTTTTCAGTTGAAAACAATTTTAGAGTGTCCCTTTGGATTCCTTAGATCATTTTTAATATTTTTATCAAATTTTATGTTGTACATATGCTTTATACATTCTTTCTCCTCCATCATTGCCTTCACAAGCTCAAAAAGGAAAAATTTAAGTGGATGGTACGACCAAGAGAGAGAGAGAGAGAGTTAGGAGATGAAAATTTGGTTATTGTTAGTGGTCCTAATAAGATTTAAATTGGTGTAATTATTTTATATATTCATGGACCCTCATTTATGAATAATCATTAAGAGTGATATTAGGTCACTATGACTTGTCCATCCAATCAGTGTCTGATTTTGCTTCCCTTTCTCCACTTTAGAATTAAATGGAGAAGAATGGTTTTTAGGGTCATTTTCAAAGGTAAAATGTATCCTTTCCATGTGGTTTTCATCATCTAATTAAATTATATGAAGTGTCTTCAATAGGAGGAAAAGTGTCTTAAGTATAAGGTGTTCAGTCACACCTATTGCAAGTGTTTTGATCTATTTGAGTTGTTGTCACTCTCGGAGGTTTCCAAGTGCTTCACCATTCATGAAAAATCCCATCACCCTACCATGATTCATATGTTATCTCTCTGAATATGGCTCCTTGTTGATAGTCTTTCAAGAAAATTCATATTTTTTACTCTAAGAAGCATAGTATAGTCTATCAATGGCCCTCTATAGGCCAGAACATCAATATTGGCCCAGTTATAAATAATAGACTAATGTAACATGATAATAATACTATAAATCAGGTTGATAACTCAAGAAAGGATCATAAATTTCCTTCACCTATAGACCTATAGACCTGTAGATGAGCATCCATTAAGTCTAAGGTTTCATCTTGAAGTAATAAAACCATGGAGATGGGTGACATAGACTCCTAATCACTTGAATAACCTTGACATAATTCTAAAATTCATGAATGGACTCATCAAATCCAACTCCCATAAATAGATATTACACATAGGCTAAATTTACATACAGTCCATATATGTGATTCAAATTTTGAGATGATGTAATATTTGATTAACAAGTCTATAAACCTATTCGAAGGGTAATATGAATTATATAGTGCATGAAAAATTTGATAGTGTCAAATTGATAAAGTTATCTAACATTTAATAAGTGACTCTCTAACAAACTATGCAGGTAAAATAGAGACCTATAGGTTATCTTTTGGAATAAAATATAATTAACCTAAAAATAAGAACCCAAAATAGGAAACCTAGATTTAATGTAATCATATTAGAGGACACAAGCCATTGGAGAGCACCTATCCACTTTTAAGTCAATATATGGTCAAGGAGAAAGGGTCTACAAGCCTAACATGCCTACACAGGTCTCTGTATGAAATTGAGAAAGCAAGGGTCTAAGAATATCATGAAATAACCAAGGAAAATTTTGAATATATGAGAAGTAACTCTTAATTATTTTTTCTAATATTTAAGTACCATGATATAATTCAAGGTTAACTTCCAAGCCTCAATGCTCAAACCCTTTTTAAATTGACACCCATAGCCACTTTAAGAAAGTAGCCTTGAATAATGTATATTATGAAGTCATGAATGGCTTGAGATTTCTAAATAAGGGTGTATAATCTCAAAAATTAGATATATCTTTGAATTTTCAAATATTTAAAATTGAATACCTTGAAACTAAAATGCAATCAATACTCTAAAATAGCCACCTATATCCATGGTGTAAGCAAGCATGAGAGGTAAAATATATGCAAACAAAGTGTGGAATTTTGAAAAGGTGGAAAAGTTATAAAATAATTTTAGTTCCTTAATACTATATACAAAAATTATTTGGATTCTCAAAGCCTTAGGTTGGATACCTAAAACCCCTAGAATTCAATCAAATCATCCTAATAAACATATATAGTTTGCTAAGAAGAGACAAGCTAGTTTCAAGCCTAAATAAAAGAAAGAGTGATTATGAAAAATTATAATATGGCTCAATTGATGGTGAAATATATGAAATTTTTGAATATAATTAATCATAAATAAGGTATCAATTAATAATATCAAATATAATCTCAAAACCCCACCTACATAATAAGATTATAACCTATAGGTCTGCCTAGGTTCAAGGAAGATTCTACTTGTTTAGAGAGAGTTAAGTCTAAGAATAGGTTTGAGAGAGATACAATCATTTTTAAATGGTTTCATAGTGCCATAAATACCTCATTTATATCCTCAGACCTAATAACAAGAGTGAAGAAGATCAAAACCCTATTTAGGCCTAATGAGCTTAAGATCACACATAGGCAGACCTAGGAGCAGTCATGAGAAAAGAAGGTTTGGTGTAGTTGGTATGAATTTATGAAGATATATGAAGGTAAAATATGAATTATATATATTAAATAAAATAAAAAATAAAAAATAAAAATAGGAAATAGGAAATTTTCTAATTCGGTCTCAAAATCTCTTCGAACTTCCTCTATGCATGACTATCATCCAAAGGGTAGTTTTCTCTCTCCAGTTGTAACCTTGATACTATGCATAGAGATAAATAGTTTTAAAGGATGGTATTAAGGTATATAAACTCCATTATATTGGAATTATATGATGGTTTAGGTCCATCACCTTCATGAACAAGCTCAAGAGCTCAGACCCCTCTCAAATGGCATGCTTGTAACCCAAGAGTCATCTTCTCACACTCATAACTTTATTGAAGTTTTTCATTTGACCATAGTGGTTTTTTGAGGTGATTTAGGGTCCCCATAAATACAATATTTTGGCATAATAGAGAGAAAGAGGACATGTTCTTTATTAACAATCTTTAAGAATCAAAACCACTCTAAACCCTCTTAAAACCCTAATAGTGACCAGTCAAGAGAAATGAACTTATAAAGAACATGGAATGACTTATTTTTCTTATTAAAACATATTTAATTTTTTTAATGACTCTAATTATATCCTCCATGAGTATTTTTCTATACTTATAGTTGTACAGACTATAATAAATGCACTTTTTTGTATGATTTTTGGTGTTTTTAAGGGGTTTCAAGCAAAGGGAAACTTTATAAAAAATTTATGAGGTCACCTAAGATATATTTAATCCTTTAAATCCAATAAATTATCATAGGATATTTTATAAGTGGTCAAACAAATCTCATTTTCCAAGGTAATCTCAAACAGGCTTAAAATGAGACTAGATGGCAAGGCCATTTCATGGTTCTCACACTTCCATAGGGTTTAAGGGCCTCAAATTTCACATGGAGGTTATTTATATCCTATTAAAAGTTAATCACATGATTTTGGTTTATTTCACATGTGTGGGAGATGCCTGGAGAAAAAAATAGGGTTCTAGACAAGGAGGCCTAATTAAGGAGAGAGAACGGTAGAAAAAGGGACTTCCACTCAGAATCAAAACATAAATTTGACATGAATATTTAATGGGATACTAGGTACTCAAATATTTTCTTATTTTATTAATATCATGTATAAATAATTCTATATAAGTAGGTATATGTGTTTTTAAGGCTATAAGGAAAATAGGCCTAGTGAGAGCTTAAGAAGCAAACTAGAGTCTTGGGAGTTGTTTCAGGAACCAAAATGTATTTTTTAAGGTATTATAATATATTTTAAATCCATCCATGTATATAGAGTTAATTTTAGAAGATGAACTCAAGTTTTGATCCAATTGTACCAAGCCAGGCGTGTGAAATGATGAGTTTCAAGACACCTAGGCATATGAATGATGAAATGTCAGATCAATGGAGTTTATTAATACATGATAGATGTAAAATTAGGAGGTATGAAGGTATTCATGGTAAATATATGATTTATAGTTCTATTTATCACTCTTATTTTGTAAGGAAGGGCAGTTTTCAAGAAGATGATCAAGGTATCAAGCCAAGTTCTAACTCCTATGCCACTTGGAGATTGGAGCATATTCAGAAGAGAGACACATGGATTTAAAAGTATGTTCAGGATTATTATTTAACTATTTTATTGTTTTAACTCATGGTGGATACTTTTCATTCCCATTCTACTATGCCCCTCTCTCTCTCTTCTCAATTCTCTATATAAGCAATTACTTTTGACTTTATAAAGAATCCACATTTGCTATGGTGAAGCCCTACAAGTTTGCGTACTAATTTTCCCTTTGAATAAAATATTTCAAGATATTTTTAAGTTTTCAATCTGTTTTATAAGTGTGTGAAGTAGTTCATGGTTGAATGGAAAGTAATATTCATCTCTCCTTGTATTCATCTCACTCTCTCATGCTTTGTGTAAGTAATCTACCTTCTAATAGGTCACATGAAGTGTAATTAGTTATTTTTGGGTGTCTTTAAGTGTACGAAATAGTAATAGTGTCTATAATCATACCTTTTATTCATCCACCTTGAGAAATTCATGACATCTTACCTTCATTTTGAAACACCTATGTTAGGATAACCTTGAGTGTTGAGATCAATTTTTTGAATCACCTTTCATATTACAAGTTCCTAATAGTATTATGGAGTTAATATTGGTGCATAACATTTATTAGGTTAGTTTTAATCTCTTCTTTACCTTTCCCTTTCCCTTCAATCAAGTAAACTAGTGGTTAGTTTTATGTGTGGTGCAAGGGAGTTATC
>JARHVA010009386.1:257500-282500 GCA_037957365.1 Torreya grandis
ATGGTTAAATCTATTAGATGAATATCTATGATTTAATTTATTTATTTTAAATTACTCTATTCTAGGAAAACCTTGCGGGTTATTATAGATATGGGTTAGATAAGATAAGATATATATGGCTTGGGGGAGACTACCATATAGATTTAATGGTCTCTATATATTGGGGGCCTCCTCAGACAGATCTCTATCTTTCCACCTCAGATAGATGTATATGTATACACATAATATTTTCAAACTTTATCATTTACTAATGCTTTCTCTCTTGCAGGAATTTGTTGAGTCTTAATATCTCTGAGTGCAATCCTTAAGGGGTGAACTAGGTAAGGGGTGGGTAGACCATTGGTGCTTCGTAGGATTGTTGTCCCTTTACTACCACTTGCTATCTACACAACCATCTCTTAAAAACATTACCCTAAGAATTACCTCCCATTTTTCAACCTCCTCTAATAATTTTACACCTTTATTAGCCCTTCCTTATCCTAAAATCCTTTTTGACAGCTTATGATACACTTTTATTCCCATTTACCTCAACCAAAACCTAATTTGTTTTTATCAATAATGATATAGAGTTGATTAGGCCAACCTTGTTGGATAAACTTTAAAAAATTACTAGGGTTAGATTAATCTATGTAAACACATTCATTTTTTCATTAGGAAGAAAAGAGAAGAAGAAGAGATATATAGTAAATCTACTTATCCACCATTCTACTTGAGGAACATAGTTTAGGGTTTCATACTTTCTTTCAAGATATGAATCTTATCTTGTGGATAAATATTTTAGATTCATTGATAGGTTATGTAGCCTAGAGCTGATTTATCTTTATCATCCTTACATACCATAACAACCTATTACGAAGCACCTTAGACAAGGGAGAGATTGAGGCTTGGAAGGTTAATCTTCCAAGGTAAGTATTCCTAACTTTTTCCCTCTTTTGTAAGAGTAGATAGATTTGCATTTATACTTCTCTCCCATACATTAAGATTATTTATACATTGACATGAGTATATATCTTATATGCATGTTTAATTTTTATATTTACAACTCCCACTTTGTTTCACAAGCTTTGGTGAGCACTATATTAGAATTTACTTTGCTTTTGTCATTTACTTAGTGAATATGAAAACATAGGACCTAATTAGGTTTATTGCATAGTTTTGCTTGACTAGAGGCTTTGGAGCCCTCCTTTATGATATTATTGTTGTAAGAGATCCCTTGGCTAGGTCTAGCAGATATATCTTGGTCATGACTCAAATATATAATGTATCAATAATCAGAAGTGTAAGTAGGATTTATCTTCTTTGAGATAGGATTGATTTATAGATCAGTTGCATTTTCCTTTGCATACATTCTAGTGAACCTGATGTGAATCTAACCCTTGAAAGTTTTCTTTCATGCCATCATTTTTTTTCTTCATTTATATTTTTATATATTTAAAGTATTGTATCAAGCTAGTTGGTAAAGTTCTAAATTTTTATGTGCATTTTTAACATGCAGTCACTTCAAAATGACTATGTTCTATTTTTTACAGGTCTTCATCAATTATAGGTTACTAGATTGAGCAATTTGACATAGTATTCTTATTAAGTTATAGATTAGTATACATTATTGAATATTTAAAATTTGTCTACTATTTTATTTTGTAAACATATAGGTCAACAAATACTATCAAATAGGTTGACTCTATTCATTCTTCTTCTTCAGCACACAAGATTTTGTATAACTTGGTTGAAATAGTCAACCCAATTAGCAAAATTTTAAAGCAGTAAATAAATAAATAAAAAATAAAATTCTCATTCTAATTCATGTTCAATCCCACCAATATTCTTTTCTCATATCTTTCTATCATTTTAGCTCTTCTTTTAGTACTATTTTTCATAAGTTGGCAATCTTTAAAACTATAACCCTACAGCTAACTAGGTTGACCTTCTTGACCTATTTTTGTAGTCTATCTTCTATCTAAGAGACATAATCAACCTATTTTAATATATTCTTAAAAACCTTACTTATTTATAATAGTAGTGACCTAATCAACTCTATTTTGTACTATTTGAATATAATGTCACCTAAACTGACTATGTAATATTATCAATAAAGGAGCTAACATATATTTTTCTAGTAATTAATTCATATTTCCTTTTCATTTATTTGCATTCTTAAATTAATTCACATATTATAAATAGGTGGTTTTTCAAATTATCATTTTAGATATACTATTTTAATATTTTTCACACACTACCAAACCATTCTACATTTAAAAAATATTAACCATTTAACTTTCAAAGGCCTACCTACTTGGCTTTCATCACGAAGAGGGGAAGTTAACTTGATTTTTTGGCCAAGTATAAATACATGGTTAATGGTATATATTATCAAATCACCAAACACCCTTATCATTGTGGGATTGTGAAGTGAGGGGGTAGGCCCCAATACCAAACCATTACTATTGCCAATATATGTCCATTTTAACCCAAACATCTTAAAACCAATCTTAGATTGATTTATAGTTTCATATTTCAGCCAACTACCCTATCACATTAAAAATACACTTGTATTATAATCTAATAACACTTAGGGTGACCAATTGGTTAGCATTTACTTTTCATTTTATTTCTTGTTCTTTGATCATTATGTGTTGTATTATAAAACTTGCATTGACCAGTATTGGTGCAAGGTTTGTGTTGTGTGCCTCAATTGAATCAATCACATTAATCCAATTATTTGTGTGTTTGATTTCATTCTTGATTCAAATTATCTTGTAAAAAAATTCCATATTTGAAAAAATTATCATCTCAGTCAATATAGTCTCCTATAGGCTATTCTATCTTCCTATCAGTAGTACATAGTTGACCTGCATGCTTGTGTCTTCTTATCCCTTATTTGATTCTCTATTCAATAGTACATAGTCAATTTGAATTATTATGTATTCTTATCATCTTATTTATGCTTTCTATCTTCCATACAGAGTCAACCTAAATGATTGTGTATCGATATTTATCTGTTCCCTTCCTTGGGTTACAAAACATGGTCAATTTATTTGACTCTACATCCTCTTTTTTTACTTTGTATTTTCATCATCATCATCATCATAATTTTTAACCTTTCTCTTTCTTCATGAACTTCTTATTTGAGGAAAACATAGAGTTAAACTCAAGAAATATGATGAACTTTACCAAAAACAATAGGTTTCCCCATAAACAACTTGTGGCTTCCACTTTAGATGAAAGTAATGTGTATGTGGCCACTTGCACTATAAATTATGGAACTTCTCCTCATGCCTCCTTAGTTCACAACCCTCTTTCTCCTTAGAAGATTATCGTAAATTAGAGTATACTCCAAAAATGTTTTTATTCATTAATGAATTTCTTCAACATCGAGGAAAATACTCTTCTACTATTTACAATCTTATGATAAGTGGTTAAAAATAAGAACCCCATTCACCTTCCCCCACATTCTCACATAGATTTAGGGTTAATAGATTCCTTAGTTCTCAACCTCTTCCTTATATTTTGAATCCTTCCCATACTATGACCTCTTCTTCCTTGATTTCCTCTACATCCATGCCAAGTATCTCTAATAACATGGTAGGTTCAACATTTAGTGGACTTTTTCCAAGACCCACCCTTCTCAATCACTCTACTGGTACACCATTTGCTACCCATGGTAACCATGCCACTAGTGGTTATTTTTCCTCTAATACTTATACTAGTGTATATTTTGTTACACATGTAAATCATGCCACTAGTGCCTCCTTATCTACCAATGCTTCTCAAGCTACTAGTGCCATGCATACCACTATTCACAATGGTACCCAAGTCACTAATACCAATGTTAATGCTTCACATGCCACACACACTAATCAAAACACCACTCAAACCAATTATTATTTTTTTTGAAAATTATTAACCAAATGAATGCTTTCCAATTTAATAATACCAACCAAATGATGAAAATGCATAATCACCTTATACACCTCCAAAATCAACGTCAACAGGTTTCATCTAGAGTGCACAATAAAAATTCCCCAACCACCTCTTATTAATAAAATGATTAAACATATTAAAAATGAATGTCTTACACCTCATATTTCCAACATCGATATAGGACATATCACCTCTACCATTAATTACAATGGGTCAACAAATCCTACCTTACATTTGAAAACATTTGGCAATCTATAAAAAGATTGGGTCAAGTTAAACACTTTTGTCACTACCAAGATCTTAGTAAAAACCCTCTCTAGAGATGATTTAGATTGGTATAATCAAATCAAGTTTCATTCTATCACTAGTTTGGAAGATCTATTTAATGCTCTAATACAATAGTTTCCAACTAGTGACCTCCCTGAGAATACCTTGGCTCATTTTATCAATTGCAAGCAACTTGAGATTGAAACTACACAAGCTTTTATTAAATAGTGGAAGACATTGTCTAATAAGTGTGAGCATAACATGGAAGTTTATATCCTCTTTCATCTATTCACCAACACTCTATATCCTAAGTTTCAAAATTGGGTTAGGACTCTCTCTTCACAAACTTTAGAATAGTCCCTCGACCAAGCCAAGCACCAATATTTTCTCATGCATTAGTTTGAGAACCTCCTATGGGCACTTGCATGCTCATCAAAAATAAAAATTGTCAAAATACCAATGATGGTGTCACCAATTCCTATGATATAATTCACAATATTCAAGCTATTGTTCCTGACCCTACTTTGCAACAAGCTTCCCCTTTAAACCACAACCCTAATCCTCAATTTTATCAAATAAAAAACTTCAATGTTCATAAGCTATTATCCTTAACAGAATAATAAAAGAATATACCAAGGCCTCTTCCATGAGAGCTTAATCCAACTCACCCCATGAAATCATGGTATGATCCAAATAAATTATGTCAGCTCCATGCTAGTTGGGGTCATTCTCATGAAACTTGTAGGCAATTACATAAGTTAGCTATGGATTTCCTCCTTAGTCCAACTTTTGATCATGATTACCTCATTCATAAATGTCAACAAGCCTATGAAATTGACTTCAAATCTCACAAAACTAAAAATAAAAATCAAGCTTTGAACTAGGCTAATGTTCATTTGGCCATCTACAAATATCCTTTTCCAAACCATCAAGATAATAATGACAAGCCTACTCCTTCCACCAATAACATTAAAATTCATATAGACCAAACTCCCAAATATAATGTGGTAAATATGAATAATATGCAAAGGGTAATTGCTTTCATTGATTCTCATTCTACACACACACACACAAATCATCCCAAACTTTCTATGTTATCTAAGATTTTTCCCTAACTCACCTAATAGATTTGGGGCAAGAGGACCTTATGTCTTTTGCAGAACCAATTCCAACACCTCCCTTGGATAACACCTCTCATATATTTCTAAAATTTCCCCAAACTCTCTACCCATCAATAACATCATTTAACCTTCTAATACCTCTTCTTAAAATCTATCACAAGATAAACCTAAATCAACTACCTCATCCTCTAAAGACAATCAAGCACCATGTCCTCAACCTAAACTAACCACTTCCTATCAACATAAGTTTTCATACACTTCTAATCCTCCTTCCTAGGAGCTCCTCTAACACTATGCACCTCTATCAGGCAGTCCACTCATGGGTTATGATGAATGGGACCCTAACATAGAGCTTACCAATCTCCCTTCTCAAATTCCCTTTCTTGGATGCATGTGTACTTCTTCATGTCATCACAACTACCTTATGCAACTCCTACTCAAAGCAGGATGAATCTACCTTATTTAGGTCATAAAATAGTATATTGAAATAATGTAAAGAGATATCTATATACATTAATAAAACAATGGACAATTATCTTTCTCTCAAATTTCCTATTACTTCTTTGATCCATATGAGATTTTTCTTCATGTGGATTATCCTCCCCTCTTTATCAGCATTCAAATTGGTGATATCCAAGTCAATTGTTATTTAATTAATGGGGCTTTAGGTGATTTTTTTGCCTCTCTTAACTTCATTAAAACCCTTGGATACTCCAAGTGTAATATTAAGTGCACATGTAGCATGTGTCAAGGTTATGATCGAAGGAAAATGCCTCCTTTAGTTATGTGTGGATTCCGATTACCATCCCACCTATAATGGTTCGATAGAAGGTTATGATCTTAAAATTTCCCCTTTCCTACAATATCTTATTTAGTAGGCCATTGACTCATTGTATGAGGGATGTCACATATTCTAGTTGCCAATGTGTTAAATTTCATCAAAATTGTGCTATCTATAAGATTCAAGGTGACACTAACCCTTACAATTTTGAACAATTCTAAGATCATGGTGTCTTCAAAAATTCAACCCTTGAACCCTTGCTAAGTGTTCCAATTGAAGAATCTCAACATTTTAATTTCCATGTCAACTCACATGAGGTTATCATGGTCACCCCAGACTCATCATTAACATACCACCTAACCTCTTAGACTCTGATGATGATGAGCCAAACCAGATCAATATCAAGATAAAAGCTTTTGATCTCTCTCCTCATCTCATTTCTAAACTTCCACTATATTTAAAATCATGTTCCCATCAACCACTTAATGATGATATACCTATAGTTTTAATTAAAACTCAGTATTCTATTCACCATGCAACCTAAGATGAGAAAGTCATACCTACTTTCACCATTGATCTTCATACACCTAAATATGATAATGCTATACTTTAGAAGATCTATTTCTAAGAAGTCTTATTCAGGCTAGAGATGCTGAGGATCCTTCATTATCATTCTTATTTGTTTCAGTCTTTCCATTTATGTGTTATAACATTATGTCTTATATAGTTCCTAATTTTAGCATTATCCTCTTATTTATAGGGTATAAATGGAATGTTCACATGACACACCTCTTGTTTCCAAAGAACATCCTAGGATCATGTTTATGTAGTGTTCTATGACTAGTCCCTATCATTTTGATATATACCAAGATCCCTATAGCCTTCTTCCCCATGAGATGTTTACTATTTCCCTTAAGCCTTTAATGTATTGTGTTCCTCCCTCAGCTGAGCCTAATTTGAATCCTATTTTTTTATCTTCATTTAGCTAAGTCTTTGTCTACTTCTAATTCCATTTCTCCTTTAGCCAAGCCTCACCCAGTCTATTCACCAACCTAGCCTCCCCTTGGTGATGGCTTTGCTCCCTTTACTATAGTTTGTTCTTCTACCCACCCAATGGGTTGATCAATCATAGTGTGAGATTAATAAATTTGTCAGCCATTAGACTTGAGATGGATATCTATATCAGCCTTCCCTGACTTATGCTTCTACTCTCTCTGTTAGTAAATTAACAAAGTCTACTAGCAAACATATATGTTGCTTCCATGGCATAGATAATCATTCCTCCATGAATTATTGAAAGATTCAATAATATATCAACACATTACATCCTAATCTTCCTCAATCTATAAATAAAACTATACCTCCTCCTAATTTATTACCTGAGTATATTCCCAAATATGGATAAGTATATTACCTATATCACTAGTGTCACACCCATCGCATTTATTATTATTACATCCTTTAGTAGTATATCCAAGATCACCTTATGACCATTCATGCACTTGTTATTCCTCTTCCCATAGGTTTCCCATACAATAAGGCTCCCTCCTTCTTCCTCTATGGTTCTTCCACCTATGGTCCCTTCTTCTCCCATGGTTCCTCCACCTGTAGACTCTTTACCAACTATGGTTTCCTCTCCACCTATGGATCCTCCTTCACCTATGGTCCCTTCTCCACTATTGGCTCCTTCTTGTCCCATAGATTCCATTCCTATTCCTTCTCCTAAGTATCCTATGCATGATGGTCCTCACGAGCATGATCATTTACTCATGCTTACATTTTATTTTGAGGATATTCAATGAGAGGTCTTTTCCAAGCTTTCCACTAAAGATCAATGAGACCCTCATTATATTAGGGTCCAACTTCAAAAGAGATTTATCAGATGTTATGATTAATGTTTTTGGATAGATTTACCATTATTTATGAATACAACACGGTATTCCTTCACTTTATTCTTCATTTTGGATTGGACATGTACTCCACTTTTTATATTTATATACTTTATATATCATTTCCCATGTGTAAAATTTATCTATCTTATATGTCTCTTTATGTTTCAGATTATGTGTTTGTCTATGGTGTCATTTTATTTCCTTATGATCTCTTATGGATTATTTTCATGATTACATACTTCTCTTTATGAATTCATTTATTTCCATGGATGTCTTATTCTTTTCTCATGATTGTTTGCTACCTTATCTCTATAACACGAACAATTATTATTGTGACTTGGTTATACATACCTTCTTTCCCTTAGTAATCCTTATTTACCATGTGATTAATTAGCAAACAAAATTCATCTCATTGTCATTATACATCTTACTGGTCCACTTTGGATCTCCCATTATTCCCTTTATTTCCTTTCATAAACTAAGCATACACATAGTTGAAACTTGATATAACATACTAGTTCATAAGTAAGCCTAAGTGTTTTAGTCAGTCATGTCTTTGGCTACTTAGGTTTATTTAACCAAAGTATAAAGCTCATTACTGTGTATAAATTTGTCTCTCATATTGGTTATTCCAAGTCTATATGGAGAAGGAATCTTAAAAGCCATAAAAATTTAAAATCCAAATCACTTAAATAAAAGGAAATGATACAAAAAGGCAACATTCAATATTTCAAAAGTCAAATCACACTAAAAACATGATTCAAAACACATATCCCTTTTTTAATCAAATCTCAAACTCCACAGTTGGCCTCATGATAGAGCCAAGGTCCATTGGGGTATGGGTAGGCTAGTAGATTGGGAAATGAGAATATATTTCTCACACAAGTACCCAATCTTCATAGTAGATTGATGGCTCTGTAAGAGGTCATGGAGAATAAGGAACACATTATGGGAAGGTAAATCCATTTTAATTTTCTTGTTCATCCCAACCAAAATGATTCAATCTTAGTATCTCACTTATTTGCATATATAATTTTGTGTTTATAATGAATGGGTATCCTTTGCATATTTATGGTCACTAGCCACTTAGTGCCTTTTCTAGGTCCTTAGTGTGCCTATTATTTCTTAAGGTATTCTCATAGATGCCTACTTTATGATTTTTAAATTTTCTTATCTATTTACAATAATTCTAAATATTTCCCCTTAATAAATATTGTTTATTCACTCATCACTACCCCCATTTGTGAGTTGTAGTGTAAGACCATGGATAGGACTAAGCCTTCCTCACAAATTAACACATTCTAAACATTCCTTTTTAAATAATTTCCCAATTATTTCCACCTCATTAGTGTTCCTTTTTTGATTTTCAATGTAAGGCCATGGATAGGAACAGGCTTTCTTCACAAAATTTTCTAATACCCATGTCACAATGAAATTACATGTGTCAAATTTGAGATACATAGTGATTGATTATGAGTTACATGATATTGACATGCTTCCTATCTCAATATAGTATGTTTTATGATTACTTCATTGATATTTCACTTTTATCTTCTATTTTCCAATTGCATGTAAGATTACAACCATTTTCTTAAATTTTTCATACTTTCCAGCTTAAATTAGTGTGATCAATTTAAGTTCATTTTTCCAAAATTATTTCTCTTTTATACTTTCCAAGGTGATTTATTCTAATTGATTGACTTAATTTTTTTGTTTTTATACCATTTAGTTTTCATGTGCTTTCCACTTTATTTTATTATTTTCACACTTTCCAACATGATATAGTGTGATTTTACTTATTTTAATTTGGTGCAAATCTTTTACATGGTTTAAAAACATTTGTTATCTTTTTTTACCATCTTTGATTTATTATATTTAGTTATCTTTTTTTATTACATATTTTCCATTGTGATATAGTGTGTAGTACATTTATTTTTTATTAATTATACTTTTCCAAGTCATTTTTGTCTTTTTATTTTTAACCATGCATATGTATCACATAATGCTAGAAAAGAAAACAATCCACATATATTTTCCCATAGCATATACAACAAAAGTTAAATACATGTGATAGAAAGAATTATATACATACATCAACATCCACAACTAAATACAACTCATGAGATAAAATCCAACTGTCAAAATCAATATATATATATAGAGCCCAGCCTTAGAGCGAGAGCTATTTTGTATTTTTTTACCTTGTATTGTATAAAACACATGATATATATATCATGTATTTTATACAACATAAGGTAGAAAATACAAAATATCTATATCATGTGTTTTTATACAATACAAGGTAGAAAATAAAAAATAGATCTAGCTCTAAGGCTGGGCTCCATCATACCTATCATGTGGTAAACCACATTATATATATAATGTGTTTTACCACATGATAGGTATGATGGAGCCCAGCCTTAGAGCTAGATCTATTTTTTATTTTCTACCTTGTATTGTATAAAACACATGATATAGATATTTTGTATTTTCTACCTTATGTTGTATAAAATACATGATATATATATCATGTGTTTTATACAATACAAGGTAAAAAAATACAAAATAGCTCTAGCTCTAAGGCTTGGGCTCCATCTTACCTATCATGTGGCATAACCATGCTACCCATTGATACCTGGGACTATCCCATCTGAATGGTATGTTGTAATGAAGCAATCTAGGATCTAAAACTTACTACATGTACCTATAGATTTCCCACCTAGGCCTACACCTATCCAATCTAAATCATGGTAGCCATATGTGTTTTTCCTCTCCTGAGTTAAGGCTTGCCAATCATATGTCTTTCCCTCTCTCACCCATGTTGGTGGCTGAAATCCATCCTCGTGTGCTTTTCAACTACCTTGTAGCCTCCCCCACTAGTCTAAACCAACTTTCTTGGACTAGTGGAAGATGGTACCATAGGAACATTCATTATGGTAGGGTCATATGGAGCTAGTACCCCATCTAAAATGCCATGGTGCACAGCCATAACCAGAGATCCCCATCTAATCTCCTCTATTATAGGATATACAAAACCAAAAGTAGATATATATTAGATCTCTCTCTCTCTCCTCTCTCTCTCTCTCTCTCTCTCTCTCTCTCTCTCTCTCTCTCCTCTCTCTCTCTCTCTCCTCTCTCTCTCTCTCTCTCATCTCTCTCTCTCTCCTCTCTCTCTCTCTCTCTCTCTCTCTCTCTCTCTCTCTCTCTCTCTCTCTCTCTCTCACACACACACACACACACACACACACACATCAAAATATATCTATCTACTATAACCACGTTTAACTAATGTCTTATATCAAATCTTAACTCAAAATTACAACATTTCTCACTAGTGTAGGTGTCACTAATCATTATCTCCCTATCTACTCATCTATCAAACATAGTCTCTCTGTCTTCTTGTCCCTTGAGTTTCCTCCTCCATGAATTGCCTTTGCACCAATGCAAAGCTAGGATTCACCACTCATGCACACCATGACCCTCTCTTGAGAGGTGTCTCTATAGACCATTTATGTCTTAGAATGGATTTTATGTCATCCTACACTTTTGTCCTTACATGTGTCTAATCTTGATAGTAGTGTCTTCATCTGTAATGTGGTCAGGGTGGTCACTATTGCTTCTACTACTATGGTGCTTGTTGTGGTTCCTATTATGTGCCTAAATCCACATCCATGTCATCCCATCCTACTACCACCT
Source organism: Torreya grandis (assembly GCA_037957365.1). Classification (NCBI taxonomy): domain Eukaryota; kingdom Viridiplantae; phylum Streptophyta; class Pinopsida; order Cupressales; family Taxaceae; genus Torreya; species Torreya grandis. The sequence continues at coordinate 269,179 of JARHVA010009386.1, forward strand.
ATTATCATGATTGACCATTCCATATTCTAGCATGCCACAGCCTAATCATAGGTATCTCCATTGGTACTCCTCCTTTGCCTCTCCCACTTAGATCTCTATCATATAATTCTTAATAATCAATCACTACTAGAGGGGTCACTAGGTATGAAGTCTGATCTACCCTAAAAATCATGACATTAGATGTGACTCTACCTATGAGTTGTAATGGCCCATGATCTACACTTGTGTCAACCCTATCATAATGGTTGACCAATTAATCCATATAGTATTAATGTGCATGTAGGTATGTCACATCATCTCCCCTCATGTGATATTATATAATGCTGGTACATGGGGCATAACCTAAACTACATGGTCTTACCTCCATCTCATAACTCAAGGTAACCTATCATTGACCACATGAGTCAACGTAAATGGTTGATACATTGGGAACATTTCATTTATCCAAATGCTTAGTAAAATAATAGGACCCATGGTCTTCTTCCCTCTAGACAACATCCCATGCATACCATACATGAGTTGGACCCAGATGATAGCCCTAAAATTGTAGAGTGCTCTTTGCTCCGAAATGGATTGACATAAGGCTATCATGTATAATGGTACCTTTCCATCTAGCTTATGACACAACACTCATGATATCACAAGTCCAATCATGGCCTTTTATATGTCTCAAATATCCATAATATATAAATCAAACAAACTAACCCTCAATCTAGGGTATATCCTATCTGAGCACATTACCGATTAGGCTAGTGCTCACCTCTCCTCTATATCATCTAGTGTCCCTATGATCATTATTGTCCCTCCTATCGATATCCCCATCAAAGTGTGGACATCCTCTAGTTTTATACCCACCTCTATGGTATCCCTATCCACCACCCATCAAAAAGTGTTAGTCAATTATTCCCATGCTCCAAGGAACATGACAATGAGACCAACACTAAGTGGGATGCACCTCATCTCCATGATGTTTCCAAATCCCAATGTGACCAATCACACTCTATTCACATCAATCAATTAATCTATCAGATTTGGTAGCCATGATGAATCTCTTAAGTACCAATACCTCTAGTGTATTTGTAAAATATCAAACATCAAAGGATGTATCATATCTCCATATCATAAATAATCAAAATAAATTCTTAAAATTTCAAATATTAGCCACTTAAATCATCTGGTTTGATTTAGTTTTTCATTTTCTAGAGAATCAACCCCTTTAACACTAAAATTGACCCTGTAGTTTATGTTTGATACTAGATTGACCCCTTTTTTTTCAACTAGATTGGCCCCTTCTTTTTTTTAACTAGATTGGTCCCTTCTTTTTTCAACTAGATCAACCACATCAATACTAGATTTTTCATCTTTTTGTCTTTTAATATTATATCATCCCTTTTATACATAGTTATCCTCTTTTACCAATATTACATCAGCCCTCTTTAGCACACTAAGTCATCCCTATCATATGTAGTCAACTTTTTACCCTTACCAACTAAGTCATCCCATTACTACATAGTTAGCCCCATATTAGTATACTAAATCATCCCATTGATACATAATCAACCTTATATTTCTACCTCTAACATATCCCCTTTGTAATTAAATTGATGTTGTGATAAAATTGGACAATTATAATATTCCTCGAACATTATTCATAAACACTATTCCCACATTACTATTCATGGATCACTATTCATGGTGACATGGAAAATGATGTAAATGATGATGTAGTAATGAGGTGGCTTGGGTATGAAGTGGCATGCCCCATGGGTATCCTCACATGGGGTTAAAGTGTATGTTCTTGGAGTGAGGCATACCATTCCACTTGGGAGACAAGAATATTTGCTTTATTTAACACATGGTCTTGGGTTTGGTGGAAAAAACATTATGAAAAAGCATGGTACATTTTATTGTGGGATTTATAATGTGGATAAGTGAATCACATGTGATATCTCACACATGTGTGAGAGTGTGATGATTTTGTGAGTGGATCCATAGTTTTCTTGTCTACTACTTGGTCAAAAGGTGATTAAATCCTTTCTTGGATCTTATGTGCACATGCAGAGTAAAGACAAATGTATTATTATTGATTTGTGCTCACATGTGTGAAGGTGGGACACCATTTCTAAGTCACATGAAAGTGTGATCCAAAACTCAAAATCTTTAGCTGAAACATAATTCAAGAAACAAGAACAACACAATAACAATAATGTTATTTCTGAGAAGAGATGTTTTATTCATTAAATTTGCAAACCCAAACATATGCCTATCTCTGAGAAGAGATTTTTTTTCCCATTTCAAGTTATATATTCATTTATACATGTTTTTAAGGTAGGATGAGTATTTTTAAGGTCACCAATCTCAAGGGAGATTAATTGGTTCAACTTCCATGATTTACAATAATACAAAATTTGAGGAATTACTATTTTTAGACTACACTACTAAAATTGAAATTTAGGGCACTTACATTGGGTTATATGGGGTAAAAATACATTTATAAAATATCCATTCCATCTCACCACTTTATCCTTGTTCTTATCTTTCCAATGGTTCAAATGGGGAGTCAAACAGAGCTATGGCGCAAAAGTTATGGCTCCTGGAAGTTCTGCCACCAGTTGGGGTAGAACCATCGCCCAAATTGTCCCTTGAAATTTTGCTCAGATAAAATTGATTGATATTTTTCTCCCTTAATTCTATTCCTTTTGAATATTTCTACAGATAAATACAAATACCATAATGATGGATCACATGTATGAAGGAGGGTGGCATAATTCTTTGCTTGTTTATGAAGTTTCCTCTCTCCCTTTCTCTCATGCATTCTATATTTAATGAGAGCTATATCCATTGTAAAATCATCTTTGATAAATAATTTAAACCCAAAATTTATGAATTTAACTTGTGTTCAATTACTCCCTCTTCTTTGGATAAAAACCCAAATGAAGTATTAATATCAATGGATGAAAACCCATTAGTTTCTTAGATCAAAAGATGAAACCCCCTTGATCTAGTATGATGATCTCACAAAAAGATTTTGAGTGTACTTTCAAGAAGATCCCAGAGTCCCAATTTGCAAATTTTGTGTGGTGTACAATATCATATTCAATTGTGTGTAGTTTCCATATTTCCAATGTGCAGAGTATACCTTATTTGTAGGAGATATTTATGATATCATAATCTTTGTAAGTTTAGAGAGATTTATGTGAGTCCTATCATTTATGTAATTATTTTTTTATACATAAATAAATATTTTAATATATGTGTAAGTCTTTGGTGTGAAGTGAAATTTTACTATTTCAAATAATAATAAGAGTGTATGTATGTCAATGGAGTGTGGGTTTTGAAGAAGAATTTAAGATTTGGATATTTTAGTATAAGTGGGAGTTTAATTATGGACTTGGGTGTTTCTAGTAAATATCCCATTCAAAATATTAAAATGGTATTAGATATGGTGATCTTTCCATCCTATAGGATTTGTTTGTTTTTATGTTTCTAAGTGATAGGGAAATCAGGCATTGGAGAAGAGAGCAGAAGAAATTATAGCCAAGAGAATCAATGGGTGATAGAGAAGATAGTATAGTATATGAGATAGCAAGGAAGATTTATGAAATGGTTCAAGGTCAAAACCTTCTTACTGATATGATTGGTTGGATGATTCATTAGATACAGAACTGGCCAATAAATAACAATAATAATTGAGGACCTAACACCTCTATAGAAAACAACATGGGCAAGATCTAAGAGGTGGAATCTTGAAATTAGGATATTGGATTCATCAATAGGCCCCTAAAGCTAAAATTCATTTAGAGATAAGAAGTGCTTCCAAATAAGTTTATAATTTTTATGAGGAGCATAACACACTTTCAGCTATGATTCATGAAATCTTATAAATATCAAATTACATTTATTTGAAGGAAAACAAAGAAGCAACAAAGCAAATGACCATATTTCATCAAAATCTAAAGGATTCGAGGCATACTTTGGGTAAGACAACTTTTTCTACTATTAATGGATCTGATAAATATAATTCTATAGATTAATTGTAGAAAATGTATACTATTATACCTTTAAATCCTTTGCCTTGGAATGATTCTAAAGGTAAATTTTATAAGAAGTCTATGGCTGGCCCAACATAAAAAGATGCACTTACATATGAGCACAAGAAGGTAGATAAAATTAAGAATGGGCTAAGGAGGATGAAACTATGTTTCTCTTATAAATATCAATGGACTCCATGACACATATGCCTTGGTAATGGGCAAGTTCATCATGTTGAGGTTATTTTAGACACATACTCAGATTTAGATTTATCTGAAAGGTCTCATGATTCAAAGATCCCTCACCATAAAGAGAAGGAAAAATAATATTAGATATTGATGAATCCATAAGTGAGAAGGAGTTTGAAAATAGGTTCGTGGGGCCTAATGGAGTAAATAAGGAGTTGCTTGGGGGAGATTTTATTTCCCTTAATGTGTTGGAAATATTGTCATTGATGTCAAAGGTCTAACATTATTGGTGACAAAGGCCCCATTGCATTTAATGTTGCTTGTAATAAATATATCTTGGCTAATATGAGTTAATATTTATTTAATATTAACAAATATATTTTTGGTTGCATATGAGACAAAAGAAGGGCCCATGGAGAAGTCGAAGAGCCACAGGGTAAAGACAAAAGAAGGATGGGATACATTTTCCCATGAAGAGTCATCTTGGGGAATTCCAAGAGTCACCAAGTGAAGACAAAAGAAGAAGGGTGCAATTTCTCATGAAGGGACACTTTAAGGAATATGAAAAGTCACCAAGATGAGGACAAAATATGGAAGGATGTTTTTGGTCATGAAGGGCCACCACATGACTTTTCAAAGGCTTGAATATGAATGGTCATACAAGTTTGGCACCATTTTCCATGAGGATTGAAGGGTCACAAAGGGGGAAGGCCAAAGGTCATTTGGAAATATATAAATAAAGGCTTGAGAAGCCATTTTTAAATATGAGAGATAGAGGTTGATTTGATATTGTAATATCTAGCTTAGAAGAGCAATTGTGAGAGATGAATATGATTTTTATTTGTTATATCTAGCTTAGAAGAGCAAAGGTGAGAGAGAGGAAGGAGATGTTGTATTAAACTATCATTTTTTGATATAACAACATTGAGAGATAGGTGTGTGGTATACACAAAGGGTTTGTGCTCTTATGGGTTGGTGCTCACGAATTGTTGCTGGGTTGGTGCTCGGAAAAGGGGTTGGTGCTCACAAATAGTTGATGAGTTGGTGCTCGACAAGGGGGTTTGGTGCTCATGTGGGTTGGTGCTCATGAATAGTAGCTGGGTTGGTGCTCGACAAAGGGGTATGGTGCTCCTACAAGTTTTGCTTGTGAATATTGTTTGGGTTGGTGCTCATTCATATACTTGAGATTGTTCTCCATGGTTTTTCCCACATTGGGTTTCCACATTATATCTGGTGTCTCTCTTTATCTTGTGTGGTGTTTATTGTTTGAGTTTTATTGCATATCTTGAATGTTTGATTAAGTGGAATTTGGTTAAGGAAAAGATTTATAAGATAAATGATATACTAATTCACCCCCCCCTCTCAGTATATCCCATGTTTAACAATTGGTATCAGAGCAAGTTCCTTTTTGAAAAGTTTTACAGCTTGAAGGTAGATCGGGAAAGCACGATGGCTGGGTCACAAGAAGGATTTTCTACAAATAAGGCACCTTTGTTTGATGGGATGAATTATGCTTTTTAGAGCATGAGAATGAAGGTTTATTTGATGGCCCTTGGATTTGACATATGGAAAGTAGTGGTGGAGGAATATGAAGAGCCACAGACATTTGTAATTACTCCAGCAAAAAAGAAGGCAAGTGAATGTAATGCTAAAGCTTTAAATGCTATTTTATGTGGTTTATTTAAATATGAATTTGTTAAATTTATGCAATGTAAATTTGCTCATGAAACTTGGGTAAAACTTGAGAATATTTACAAAGGTGATGGAAAGGTTCAACAAGCTAAGCTGCAGACTTTTAGAAGGTAGTTTGAAAGTTTGAAGATGGAAGAAGAAGAAGATATAGCAAGTTATCTTTTGTGAGTTGATCAAATCATAAATTAGATTCAAGGTCTTGGAGAAACATTGGATGAGTCAACGGTGGTGAAAAAGGTTTTGAGATCTATACCAATGAGATATGATGCAAAGGTTTTGGAAATCGAGGAGATGAAGAATTTAGCCAAGCTAAAGATGAATGAGCTTCATGGTATTCTCATGGCATATGAGATGTAGATAGAACAAGATAAACCCTCAAAGAGAGAAGTGGATTTCAAGACATAAAAGAAGGAGAAAGATAAGATTAAAGAATCAAGTGATAGTTCTAGTGATGATGAAGATGACAATGGAGCACTTTTCATTCGCAAGCCAAAAAGAGGAACAGGTAAATATCAAGGAAAATTACATTTTAAATGTTTTAATTATGGAAAGATTGGACATTTTTCAGCTAGATGCCCAGATAAGGTTAATGATGATGAAGAAGAAAATCCTACATACAAGAATAATTTCAAAGGCAAATCTAAGAAGGGATTCGAGAAGAAGAGCCTATATTCTAAGGATCCTAGCTCAGGCAAAGATAGTGGAGTTAGCGATTCAGAAGAAGAGATTATATTCATGGCCATACATGAAGATGATCAAGAAGAAGAAGAGGAGGAAGCTGAAGTGAATATGGAAGGAGAGCTCATTTGTGCCTTAGAATAGTTAGAAGCTATTCATAAGAAGAATCAAAGATTAAAGCACTAAATCGAGAAAAATGAACAAGAGTCAAAGGAAATGATTGAAGATCTACAAGCACACTTTGAAGAAGCAAAGAAGAATGAAGAAGACCTCACAGAATAGTTGGAAATAGCAAGAAAATAATGTCAAAGGTATGTTATTGAAATTTCCTCTTTAAAATAAGATATTAAGAAAGCAGTCAGTGATTCAAAATTTGAAGATATCACTAACATGCTGAATAAGATATTGGAAAGTCAAAAAGCAAATTCAGATAAGATAGGGATCAGATTTGAAAAGAAAAAGAGCTATGCTGAAGCTCTTATAAAAGAGGAAACAAAAAGGGGAGAAGTGAAGAATACAAAGGACATTCCAAATAGAGAAGGATGGAGAGAACAAAGCTACAAAAGATAATCAGGTTAGAGATATACACACAGGTCTTATTTTTATGGCTATTGTTTTTATTGTAGTGGATATGGTCACAAAAAATTAGAATGTAGAAAAAGAGATAACAATTTTAGAAATAAGGAGAAGGAAATTCAAGTAGAGTCAATCAGAAGCCACAACTCTTTTGCTCCTCTATCAAGCTTTGATGAAGAGACCATAGTATGCTGCAAGTGCAACAACTTCAGACACATAGCTCGGTATTGTAGAAGCGTGTTCAAGTCAGTCAAGAAGGATCAGAGCTTCAAATCTCCATTCATCAATAAGAAGGATTAGAGTCTCAAAGCTCCATTCATTAGGGAGAAGGTTCAGACATGTTCATGGCAAAATAAATAACATGAAGATTATATGATGGTTCAGACAGCTCTGCATGTAAGAGGTAAAGATCAGCCATGGTTAATTGATAGAAGATGTTCGAGGCATATGATAGGAGATAAAAGTAAATTCATATCTCTAAAGAAGATCAATGGTGGTATAGTGAGATTTGGAGATAAAACCACTGCCAGGATAGCCAAAAAAGGTACTCTGAGTTTGGATTATGTTAGAACTTAGACTAAGAATGTTTTATATGTAAAAGGTCTTAAGCATAATCTATTGAGTGTTAGTCAAATATGTGATCAAGGATACACATTAAAGTTTCATAAATAAGGTTGTGAGATTAGAAGAAAAGATTCAAATGAGTTGATTTCAGATGTTCAAAGGATAGGGAATAATGTATATATTTTGTCAGATATCTTCTCAAAGGCACGATCAAAGGATACATTCAAAGATCGGCGAGAGGAGTTGAGAGTAATTTATATTACTTGCTGCCATTGATGTTCAACATTAATTGAGGGGGAGATATGTGTTAGCTCCAAGTAGGCCCTTTGCCATTGATGTCAAAGGGGGAGAATAATAGGTACAAGTACATGTGCAAAAATAGGTACAGGGAATAGGTACAAGTTACTACAGTAAGGGGGAGTTACTGTATGTTTTCAGATGACAGGATGTGTAGGTGATAGGATGTGGTAGTTTCAGGATTGAGGTTTCCATCAATGACAAAGGGGGAGATTGTTGGAAATATTGTCATTGATGTCAAAGGTCTAGCATTATTGGTGATAAAGGCCCCATTGCATTTAATATTGTTTGTAATAAATATATCTTGGCTAATATGAGTTAATATTTATTAAATATTAATGAATATATTTTTGGTTGCATATGAGATAAAAGAAGGGCCCATGGAGAATTTGAACAGCCATGGGGTAAAGACAAAAGAAGGATGGGAAACATTTTCCCATGAAGAGTCATCTCAGGGAATTCCAAGAGTCACCAAGTGAAGACAAAAGAGGAAGGGCACAATTTCTCATGAAGGGACACTTTAAGGAATACAAAAAGTCACTAAGATGAGGACAAAAGATGGAAGGACGTTTTTGGTCATGAAGGGTCACCACATGACTTTTCAAAGGCTTGAATATAAAGGGTCATACAAGTTTGGCACCATTTTCCATGAGGATTGAAGGGTCACAAAGGGGGAAGGCCAAAGGTCATTTGGAAAGCTATAAATAAAGGCTTGAGAAGCCATTTGTAAATATGGGAGATAGAGGTTGATTTGATATTATAATATCTAGCTTAGAAGATCAATTGTGAGAGATGAATATGATTTGTATTGGTTATATCTAGCTTAGAAGAGCAAAGGTGAGAGAGAGGAAGGAGATGTTGTATTAAACTATCATTTGTTGATATAGCAACATTGAGAGATAGGTGTGTGGTATACACAAAGGGGTTGGTGCTCCTGTGGGTTGGTGCTTGGCAAGGGGGTTTGGTGTTCCTATGGGTTGGTGCTCATGAATAGTAGCTGGGTTGGTGCTCGGCAAAGGGGTATGGTGCTCCTACAAGTTTGGCTTACGAATATTGTTTGGGTTGGTGCTCATTCATATACTTGAGATTGTTCTCCATGGTTTTTCCCATATTGGGTTTCCACATTATATCTAATGTCTCTCTCTATCTTGTGTGGTGTTTATTGTTTTTGTTTTATTGCATATCTTGAATGTTTGATTAAGTGTAATTTGGTTAAGGAAAAGATTTATAAGATATATGATATATTGATTCACCCCCCCTCTCAGTATATCCCGTGCTTAACATAATGTGTTTGTGTAATGTGCAAGTCCAACCTTAGGATAGTGTCTTCAAGTGAAATGGAGACAAGAGGATGAAACATAATGGAAATAAGTTTTTTCTAGGGAATATGTGCAAGTGAATTATCATTTGCATGTGGAAGAAAATTTGTCCTAATAACAATTGTATATTATCCTAAAGTGTGTAGAATGAAGGAACTAACTGGTCAAGTAATTTTAGCAAGGTAAAAAAAAATGTGGAATTTCATAATACACATCAAGAGAATGTCTTAGTAGAAGATGATGATGAAGTTGAATTTTCATGTGCATCTACAAGTAAATAAGAAAGGATAATGCAAGATGGTCATAATTAATGGTATCAAAATTATTCAAAATCTGAAATGACTAAAGATATTAGTATGATGGTGTTATAATTGGTTGAGCATCCATAAATTGAAGAAGATGTGCAAGAGGACACCATTTAAAGGTATGAGAAATGAATTCATATTTCAAATTTTTTGTTTCCTACTATGTCGTGTCAGATTTATTATCATGATAAACACTCTAGGGGTGGAAAGAGGATGAAAGATACAATCTGTAAGAAAGGATACAAGGATCCTTTACTTCTAGTTCAAAATGGTCCACACATAAGAATATGGGATCCAAGTAATTTTTTGATTTATATAGAATTTCTCAATTTTGATTTTAAGTTATTTTCCATAAACATAAAGAAGGAATCAAAATTAGTTTGGGTGTGAAGGAATATAGACACGCACAAATTAATATTTAAATGTTAGAATACACAAATAAACTGCTTATTGGAAATCTATGGTTTTCACAAGGTTGAGGGTATGGAAGACATATCAACTCATGACTTTTTAGTAGAGGAAAATCATCATTATGATGGAAGCCACATGTATGCAAAAAATTTAGATTTATGGCTACCACGTATGTCATCATTGTATTTTTGTAATATTGGATAGCATGCACAAAGTTTGATGATTGGAGTTGACTATCCTTTAGTTAAGTTATGAGACATGGAGCATGAGGACCCTTGGATTTAGGTTGATAAGTGTTGTGGCCAAAGAGTGTGGGATCCTAGGATTATTCTGAGATCTACAAAGGGTAATAATTCTAATTTCCATATTTCTACAGTTGTTCCTTTCATTAAAAGAAGGAAAAAATTAGAATTGATTTCAAATAATTTTGCTACATTAATATTTGAGGTCCAAGGAATGATTCCTTATGTGTGGGAGATTGGATATGACTACGCTCTAGTCAAAATACATTGTGTGCTTGCTGAACAAAAACATTCTTCCCTTATATTTTTGTTAATCCATCAAATAAACATGTTCTTAGTAAGTATGATAATATATGTATGAAAAGCAAAGATACAAGTTGCATCTTTGAGCATGTGGATTTCATAATTCAAGTCCAAGTTTGTTGGTACATATGGGATCTGAGAGGCTTGGTAAGGATTAAGGTAAATGTCTCATTCTCATTTTTTGGATAGCCTCATCTAAATATGGAGACTTAACTCTTGTTAGTCATGGTATTTATGCTTGATTTCTCAAATTTTGTATTAAGGCAATGGTATATGGATAACTATGATGAGACACTTGGGAAGCATGCTTGGAAAGGGTATCATAAAGAGGAGCAAGATAAAATTATGGAAACATTATGGCAAGGTTGGACACCCCATGAAGATGTACACTTAGAAGGTATGATTCTCCTTTTGTTTAATGTTGGCTATTATATAGAAAGAGGTGAGCCATATTCTACATTTGTTTTGGGGAAGTACTTGTAGAATTTTTAGGAAATGGAGTTGAAAATAAGGATAGTATAGCATAGGCATAGTGGATATTTAGGGACTATTTTATGGAAGGTCGTTAGGCATGATTTTAGATGCAGAGCTATGGATTTAAATTTTAGTTTTAAGACTGTTGTCATAATTTATACCATCCATTTGACATGGATTATCCCACATCATTGTTGGAAAGCCATGATGAGTTACACTAAGAGTCATGTTTTCTTGCTTAACATACTCTTTTCCTTGTTGCCCAGGATCATGATAGATAGTGGAATTATAGAGGTTTATTGCACTAATATTCTTTGGCATGAGATATTCTATATTGCAAAAATCAATCCTTACAAGAATCCCAATTTGGGGTTTGAGTAAAAAAATTTAGTTGGGTTATAGGAAGGGAGAATGTAGACTTGGCAGAATGGTATTCCAATGTTAATCAGAGTGGTTTAGTGATATCATGGTGAGATCTTCTTGAGATTGATTTGGGATCCTAAAACTTCATTGGGTTCTACCTAAGGTGAATCGTAAACTTTAGTTTTGTAATTGCTTGAGGTTAAGAAATTTTTGTAAGGGAGGATTTGTCATGTCCCCTTTGTAATTTAATTATAGTGGGAAAATTGGCCAATTCTAATATTCATCCAATACTATTCACAAACACTATGCTTGAGTTATTATTCATAGGTACTATTCACAAATCACTATCACTATTCATGGTGACATAACAAGTGATGTATGTGATGATGTAGTAATGAGGTGGCATGGATCATGGGGGTCCTCAAATGGGTTCAAAGTGCATGTAATTAGAGTGTGGCATACCACTCCACTTGGGAGACAAGAATATTTGTTTTATTGATCAGATGGTCTTGGGTTTGGTGGAAAAGAAATTATGAAAAAGCATGGTACATTTCATTGTGGGCTTCATAATGTGGGTAAGTGAATCACATGTGATTTTTCACACATATGTGAGAGTGGAACTAATTTTTGAGTGGCACCATGGTTTTATTGTCTACCACTTAGTCAAAAGGTGATTATATCCTTTCTTAGATCTTATGTGCACATGGGGAGTAAAGACAAATGTACTATTATTGATTTTTGCTCACATGTGTGAAGGTGGGACACCATTTCTAAGTCACATGGAGGTAATTGATCTTTTTCTCCCTTAATTATCTTCCTTTTGACTCCTTTATACACATGAAGACAAAGATCATAATGATGGATCACATGCATGAAGGAGGGTAATATAATTCTTTACTTGTTCATGAAGTTTCCTCTCTCCATGTCTCTCATGCATTATTTATTTAATGAGAGCTCTATCCATTGTAAAATAATATTTGATAAATCATTTAAACCCTCAATTTATGAATTGAACTTGGGTTCAACTCCTCCCTCTTCTTTGGATAAAAACCCAAATGAAGGATTAAGATCAATACATGAAACCCATTGGTTTCTTAGATCAAATGATGAAACCACCTTGATATAGTATGACAATCTCACACAAAGATTGTGAGTGTGCTTTCAATAAAATCTAGAGTCCTAGTTTGCAAAGTTTGTGTGGTGTGCAATATCATATTCAATTGTGTGGAGTTTTCATATTTTCAGTGTGAAGAGTATACCTTATTTACAGGAGATATTTATGATATCATAATCTTTATAAGTGTGGAGAGATTTGTTTGAGTCATATCATTTATGTAAGTGTTTTTTATACATAAATTAGTATTTGTATATATATGGAAGTCTTTGGTGTGAATTTTAATTGTACTATTTCAAATAATAATAAGAGTGTAAGTATGTCAATGGAGTGTGGGTTTTGAAGAATAATTTCATATTAGGGTATTTTAGTATAAGTGGGAGTTTGTTTAATTATGGATTTGGGTGTTGTTATTTAATATCCCATTCGAGATAATATATCCTCACCTTATGGACTAAGTTGACCAAGTCGACTCTATTCATCCACAATGGTAAATTTTTACCTATTTGCCATAAATGTCATGGACATTTATTGGTCTAACTTCTTCCTACCCAATAGCCCATTTTCTATCTAGTTTATTTAAAAATTTCCTGAGGTTCATTCTGGTGCCTAGATTTTTTTTTGAATAGTCAATTTTATATTTTTAGCTTAATTTCAAATTAAAAATATTCAAAATTTTAAAATTTCCAATTGCTTACCTTGTTGTAGCCACTATGCATCCTCCCTTTCTTAGTTTTCATCTCCTCACCATGATGGATATTTGG